>DWJN01000824.1:0-20896 GCA_018248895.1 Carystus phorcus
CGCCTCCTGCGTTCATGAGTTCACGGTACACTGTAATTTCACGGGGAAGAGGGCTATAGAGTAAAGTACTTATGTAATTATCAGTGGGCGGGGGATTTAATTTTTTTTACTAAATATGTGTTACTGTTTGATCATAATCATATCACATTCTAAAAAATGTTAAGTGGTGATGTGATTTGAAATCGCAGTTTCAAACCATAGTAAAATCCAAGCGTAATATATATGTACTAACATATGATTTAGACCAGTTAACTTTCCTTCCAATCATATTTGTTAATGAGGTTGAATGACAATAGTTGATGAATAATCCTTAACTCAATGAACTGTTATAGTGATTGCAATTACTTGATTTCCATATCAAAAATTTTGGGCATGAAATCACAGCAAATAAATATTTAGTACGTAGCAACACACAACTTCAACAATTACGATACTCAACCATCCGACAAGTAATAAACAGATCAGTGTGGTATAACCATTGCGCTTGGCGGGCTTCGTAAAGGATAGCGAGTGGGTCGCTTTAAGTAAACCAATTCAGGTAGTTGTCAACGGTATGAAGACCTTATTGGATTAATGATCGGCGCCTTTGTACGCAATTGTAAGACCAAAGGTTGGAATTTGTCATTGAAATTTGGTATTCTTATTGTAGGAACAATATTCGGCACGGCCAGTCTATGGTGAGCTGTAAGTTAAATAGTTTTTTTTTTTTGGAAATTTTATTTGGAATAAATTCAAATGCAAACAGGTATTTCTCAAAGGTGAAGTGATGAATCCGCTTCGTTAAGACCTTGAGCAGGCACAGAAAAAGTAGATAATTTTTCTACGTGATTATAACGTGAACTTGTAATGAGCCAAATAATGATTGATTAATTAACAAGCATCCTTTTCTTTGAAGTTTACATCTTGTGTATAAACATTTATTAATATCGTTGTATTCTAATCTCTATTTCCATCCAAATGAAACGTTTTGCGAATAACTGTCGCTCACATTCACACAATCTCAGAAAGTTTCAGAATTAACGTTTTGATAAATATTCTTCGTGACAAATTGTTATTTAAAAATTTTAACATGTTACAATTAAATTAAATAAAAATTAACATTAATGGGTGGAAGCCTATGAAGCTGGTGTGTTTTGACAGCTGTTTTTAATGTAGCATGTATTATAAATTGATCATATTATGTGTAACATTAATTAGCGTACGTCACATTTAATGAGCTGAACTGAATTGATCCATTATTCTTGTTGAACTGTTTATCAGTGACGCGTTCCCCGGTCTAATAGATGACAGTCTGACTGGCTGATGATTTTGTCAGATGTTTCTTTTAAGCAGTTATTAGTGATAATTTGGGAGTTGTGGTTTGAATTTTTGTTTTTGGCAAAGACTGCATTAAAATCTTGGACGCAGCTTTCAAGTTATGTGTTCAATAGAAATTTCATTGTCACTTGCTTCTGTAAAGGCAAGTATTACGAGGGAACCTAGACACTTGAGAGGTTTCCAGAATGTTCTTTAAGGATTTTGAACTTGGGGCGTGATGAATTTTTGTCTGAACCTTTCACACTGTGATAATAGACCCATGACCAACTGTCGAATGGGATGGATTTCCATGATGATTAAAAAATGAAATTTTGATTTCTCTCTCTGAGTCTAGGAAGTTTGTTTCTCCTAGTCATGAAGCTGATCCTATGTGATCGACTGAGTTAAGTAACTACGAGCGCAATCATTACCTGGATGGGTGACTGCTAATCCCAATAACTTCTTGAGCATTTCTGTACCTCGGAGGGTACGTAAAGCCGTACTTATGGGTTGAAAGCAGTCATCTAACTTAGAGAGTATTGGATGTTTTGATACTATAGATGAGATGTATCATGTAGGCGTTATCTATGATCACGACATCAGATTGATAATAAACTATGCCATTGTTTTGCCAGTCCAATTGTCATGTTAGATTATAACTATAGTTATTATAATTATTATTAACGTGTAGATTATTATCCAACCATAATGATAAATACATATATGAGATAGATTATATATAATATACGTATATATAGATAGATTATAAACTTTGTACAAATAGTTTACATTTTATAGTCGATGAATAACATTTCTAAGTTTTGTAGGATTCTCACTGAAGATAAAATATTAAACGAAATTCCCACAGCATTTGTTATAGGTACTTGACCCCTTGTTCCTTTCGCAGCGCCAATTCTAGGGTCAAAGGTGAAGGTTGCCATTCGTCATTGAAACAAAGGGCACCTCGATTGTGCTTACACGAACTTTCTGAATATGGTTATAATATTTTTTTATGTGAATTGCTGACAAACGAGCAGACGATTCACTCGGTGTTAAATGGTCATTGTCACCCATCGACATCAGTCACTTCACAGACGTCACCAAAAAGTGATTGGGCAGTACAGAAATAAAGAAATATAGGCGCTATATACTTAGCGCTTACGTTTATTATGTTTTCTCTCTTGCTGCAGACGTATTTACGATATATAAGATTGCGTTCCTTCTAAGTTTTGACACCAACTGTACCTTTTAATGAGTATTTCTGCTTTGAACAGGAACTTTACTTCGAATATATTTTTGCTAGGCGTCCTATTATACTATTTCTAAAATACTGATAAGCATACATTATAATCTATGTGTTCCTTTGATTTGTTAAATAGATATTGTTAGTGAAACAAACATGTTGTAATTGATTTGTATCCTTTCTCCTTCAAATGAGGTAGAGCACGCCATTGTTCTATCGGATTAATAAGTAAGGATGGCTGTCAGTTAGTTGAATGGTTGTGATAGAACACAAACTTCAATGAGGTGAACTAAAATTGTTTTCAAAATATATATTTAAACGTAAGCAATACCAAATACAAGGCGTCTATTTTTATATCATCCATAGTGTCCGATTCCAGTGACGTAAGATTTCCACACCATATAAGTCAACTCCCCTCTCCCCGTGCGGTGTCGTGTTGAACTCGAATGTGTCGCATCCAAAAATATCCAGCCATTACCAGCCGGCCTCTGTCACACATTATTGTAACAAAATATAATATCAAGTCAGTGGTATAAATTACTATTTATATGACAGATTTCAAACAGGGCATACAAATTCGTCTCGGCGGCGAGTGGAGTGGCATAAATTCTGTAGAGGAAACCTCAAAAAGGGTCGAGTTCACCACTCGGGGAGGAGCATTTGTCGAGTCTTAGTTCAAAGATACAATGCTTATCGTTGGTAAAAATTGATAGAATTCTCTGAGTGGATTTCACTGCGAAGCGCCTGCTTATATTTTACAAAGCCTCAATGGAAGAAATGGTGAACTTGGTGCCTATATTACCATTGCATCATTCATCAATCTGCTGTACACTGTAGCCTGTCTGCTTTCTTGAATCCAAGGTTCGAATCAACTGACGCTTACTGAAAGTAACAATAGATATTGAATAGTTTGCAGATTTAATAATTATTTTCATAATTATTTCTTGGATACACAATTACAAATATATCAAAAATTAAACACTATTTAATTGATTAAAACACCAAGTATAAATAAATTTTGTGTCCTACAAAATTAGTTCTATGAATCGTAATATTTCATCTATCAGCATTTTAACTTTCCATTTTGATACTGTACTGTATAGCTAACTAATAAATATACACTGTAATATCCTTGTTGATTTAACAAAGTAATAATTCTTGAATTTAAAAGATCAAATGAGACCTCCCTATGATTTAAATAAATCTATATTTTAATAGATCTGACGGTGTGATGCGCATCCTCATCGCTATGGTTCGATGTCGTTTTGTCACCGTTACAAGTCTAAATCGAGTATCGTCGTGTGTCTAATTCGGTGCTATCTCAACCATACCCTCGTGTTACGCAACACTCAGACAATTAGTGCTGCGTAATATCCTAATCAAATATGAAATACAGTTGATTCATGCAATGCCAAGGTCTTATGGATATTAGTGATGTTTCTAGTCGTAAGTTCATAGTCGTACTTTTCAATTGTATTCCAGACTATTCATTTTAATAACCGTTGGTTGACACATACAAACACAACACACAAACACATAAAAACACAACACACACACACACAACATTCACACATACACAGTACTCACCTAGTGTTGATTGTAACGGTTTCGTAACTCGAAATGCTCGATTGGATGCCTTGATCATTGTAACGTTGCACATAATTGAATCATATCACTACTACAATATGAGGTGGTTAACATTCACTGGATTGGAGATTCTTCACAGTTCCTTGTTCCTTATTACGAACTCCTTTCTACGGTATATTTCCGGAGCATTAAGTTATGGTTCTTCTATAGTTATTTCTAAGGTTAGCATTACATTAAGCACTTTTTGGTGTTTCTTATTTCCACAGGCGTAATTAGAAAAAGTTTGTTCGAAATTCATATTAATAACAGTACACCAAAGTCATTCAAATTTCTGCCCCGCTGAGAATGGAGTCGCATCGAACGACATTCCGTCATACTATTGCGACACTTGAACCGTCTCGATAGCTCCCGTGTCCCTGAAGACTTTTGTCTCCCTTAAAAGTGATGTTATGTAGAATAGACTACAGTTGAGCACCTGTCGTGTCTCATTTCATCAGTTGAGATTGCGTAGAACACATTGGGAGTACAAATTCTCGACACGTAGCGACGCTTCCACGAGCGCGCTTTGACGCAACGCAATCAATTAAGGCGTCGGAGATTCGCGATAAGATGCGTTGCGATTGAAGGTGGCACGCGATAACGCAGTTTCCGTAGCGGCGGTGGCCTATCACTAGCTTTCCGTTTCCTGATTGTCTTCGGAATACTAACTATTACTGGCTAATAAAATACATTGTACCCAAAGGACGTTGCATGCTGTATGATACAGCCAAATATGATGATCGAAATTTTTTTGTTACCAACATAATGTACCATATTTATTGCAATAAAGGATTATTATTATTATTATCACAGTCCCACTTGATGGTAAGCAGGGATGTAGTCTTGGGTGGTAATGCGCATTAACTTAGTAGAAATCTATCACTCCTGAATTGAAGACATTAACATTATAATCAATAGTTGAAAAATAACTTAATTTGATGTAAAATCTTTAAATACACCTATCTTTACATCGTATAGGCTAAGCTAAACCGAAAGTAATACATTAAAATCTTTGTACAATACATCATTTAAAATTACGTCTGAATGGCGCCCAACGTGGGACCAACGTGTTACGTCACGTTAAATTAGATTGGAATCGATTTATTGCGGTATGCTTGGCGGACTGAGCCAATTGGATGGGCCTCTGTTAAATAAACAAACATCATGTTTTTGGCAATAATATGAAATTGTTTACTCGAAGGTTAAATGTTTTCATGGAGAGTTCACAGTTTTTACTCATATTAGAGTATATAAATAACGCTACACACGAATAGCCCCACAGTAATATTCTCTGTCGTGGGTTTCATGGAAAATACACATAGCAACATTTACATCAATTTTGTAATAAGGGCTTTACGATAGACTTTATTCCGTTCAGATAAACGTAAGTTAGAACGCATAAAAAGTAGTAATATGAAGGATTTTATAAGGCATTATAATTGTATCGTTTAATATAACTAGCTGTACCATATTACGCTTTGTTGTAGCACATTGTGCTTACATGGAGGAGAAATGACGACCAAATTTGTTTTATGTAAGTTTCATTTTGATATGATACAATATCTGTTTTTTTGTTTTTACTATTTTTTCGTGGTCGCGGGTATGTTACAAGTGTGAAAAATATATTAAAGCAATTCCAGAAACGGAATGTTATATTAAATCAGAATTTGAGCTCAATCGATGCAAAACTTTTTACGTCTTTAAAGCCTACATAAATAAATCTAATTGATTATAACAACTAGCAGACTTGGCTACGCGTTGCTGTAACTAAGGTTAACATACTCAATTTAGCCGACTAATTACCTTACACCGCCATCTGTTAGAACCTTATGGATCTAATTCTTTATAAGATATTAAACAAATAATTTGCAATAAAATAAAATTGCAACTATAAATTGAGATGTAAGCTATCTTATCTTTCAACTTGGATGAAACTGCATACGGTGTGCAAAATTTGATTAAAATCGGTTAAGTAGTTTAGGAGTCCATCGCAGACAAACACTGTGACACGTAATTTATATATATTAAGATTTATAATGCGAGGCCTTTATATACGCAAGAGAACCCAAAACAATGTTTTTTCGTTTTGTCTGTTTGTCTGTATGCCAGACATAATAATACACAAACACAGAATGCAATTTTCAGAATTATATTATGATGACTTTAATAAACATTTACTGTTTTTTTTTCATTTAAATGGGTTAACAAATAAAGAAGTTGTGTCAATCATTCATTGACTATTAGGAAAAGTTGGCCGGGTCATAAATAATTATGTGGACGTAAGGGCAGATTACGGCACGAAATGCCAATTTTTTGTAGTATGTGAATTGATTATAAGGAACGATAATATACCAATAATACTTTATACATAGTACGGTATTGTGCTACTGCTTAACCAACCAAGAATCTTTTGAATTTTAGATTTAGTTTGTGTAGAAACTTTCTTTACTCGAAGTGCACGTATTATATGTAGGTACGTGATGTGAAGAGCTACAAGCTTTTATACTTTACACTAAATAATTTCAACGCAATTTTCACAATGGTAGCTATCTGAGAGGACCAGCTGTGAATACATAATAGATTGGTTCTATTTTTAAAATGGTCGACATTATGTTGCGACAGGTTAAATTTTAATTGTCTTATAATTTTTATGTGTATATCGAATTTGCTATGTATACCATTAACCGTTGAAAGAGTTTTGTCGTAAAAACACGATCTTAGTAGATACCTGCGTCTTTGTTACAGTACCATCAACAAAAGGGAATATATGTATAATTCTGTTCCAGTTTTGCGCAGCCTGAAGTAATGCGTTATCGCATAATTATTATATTCACAGGCAAAATGCATTGTGGGAGCGAGTAACTAACGTACATTATTAAATTAGAGTAGGTCATGTGTTCAAATTAGTACAATTATGGTACAGAATTTCACCGAACTACATTTTCAGGGATTGTTAAAACTTGTGCAATTTCCTTTAATAATTCTATATTTTGGAGATTTAAGGGCGGGTATACCCATAGGCCTATATCTATTTAAAGACACATTTTCCAAGAAAAATGTTGACAATAAACGTTTTTGGTAATTTAACTGTGAAACAAATTTCGGAGGATTAACTATACTAAATACTAAATACACTACGGAAAAACTGTGAACATATTATACATATAAACATTCCTCTTCAATCACCCTATTTATTAAAAACAAATCGCATCAAAATCCGTTGCGTAGTTTTAAAGATTTAAGAATACATAGTGATATAGGGACAGAGAAAGCGACTTTGTTTTATACTATGTAGTGATTACTAACGGGTGTACGTGATGAACTCGGCAAACGAATAGTTGTATCCAAATGCAATTCCAGCGATCACTGTGATGATCAAACCCGCACAGATCACACACGTCATGCAGCAAGTCAGACAGAATGTGATTCCTCTGTAAGAAATAATAGGTTTGTCAATGAACAAAACTTACCCATCATCAAACAGACAAACGGAACGGAACTGAAACGTCGGTATAACATACTATAAGTATACGGTACAATTAAAATGTTTAGTGTCCACAATGAAAAAAGTTTAATAGCAAACACATAAATTGATTTGGATGCGGATTTCTTTGTTATATTGAAGTAAACTTGACTTTAACATATCGTTGTTTTATTTCAATTGGTTCGTAAATAAAAAGTATACATCAGTATTCCTAAATTGACGCTTGATTTAGATGTCAACCCTTCTATTCATATATACCTATATTCTAACGTCGTACGCTTCTATGACGGTTCTTTGAAGTGAAGCGAATGCTATGACTATAATAATGAATAGCTATTATTTTGGTTGCGGGCGTGTCACACACACCTGTTTATCACATACATCCATTGTTTTCACATCTTGCTTGACTTTACGACAGCGTTAGTATATTACGAAGAAGTCAGTTGAGAACACTAAGCCACACGCTATTATCGTAAATTACAAACAATTGCGTGTAATCTGGCTAACACTCTTAGATCTTACCGACGGGTTTAGGTTAAAATTACCGCCATTTACACATCAAACACACATCCGATCCAGTTTTAACGTTGCTTATAATAGCAATCTAATTTCGGAATTATGTACGCGTGATAAAACTCTTTCATATACCGACTTGAAAAAACGATTCCCACCGTGTATTATTCTGTGTCAATCAGGAAATTAACCAGTTTTATTCAATCATTATAAAACATCAAAAAATTGTATATATATTGTATATACTGTATTATATGTATTGTATATATGAAGTAGATATAAAATGTTTTATATTTATTATGATCCACATATGTGGATATTCACAGTAGGTAGGTCATTCAAGAGTATACCAGATTGAACCATATTAGATAGTGACCACGATTCATATATAACTGACATATATTAGCAAAAATACACTACAGTGAAAGCCATTAACATAGTAAAATGTGCATAGTTTGCCATGGTTTAAATATTAACATAAATGTAGATCGATTTGAGAAGTGTTTATGTAGTGTCCTATGTCGAATGGTATTCGCCAGAGGAACACCTAGGGCTGCATCTCGCCATCACTGGCTCACTACTATACCAACACGAGCGCGGGCGCACGTCTAACCCGTACCGAGTCCTCTACTCGACTGACGGTTGACAGTTACCCGTTCTGTCCGTGTACGTGAGACGATGTTAAGTATCTAATAAATAGATACAAGTATACACCACAGTATATATACCACGGTCTGTAATTTAACTCGCTCCGGCCATACTATAAACCACCTACATATATAAAAGTAAATGTTTGCTTGTTTGTTTATTTGTCCTTTATGGACTCGTAATGGTGCCTTCTACCCATTAATGGCCCACTACTGATCACGGGTCTCCCCTCAACACTGAGGAGGTCTAGAGCATACTCCACAATGTCTTCAGCAACTTTGTTGAAAATTCTCTGAAAAAGGTTTTGGTACCAAAATTATATCCACCGAATACATGATCGATTAGTTACAGCCGATAATGTTGATATTTTGCTGATCGATCGGACTATATATATCTACCCCTATTTGATTATATGACTTTTTTTTAATTCAACTTTTTAATATGCGTAACATCGCGCGCCATCTACAGGTACTTAATATATAAAATAAAAACCGCTAACCTTTGGAACAAATCTAAGGTCCAAGCGAAACAATTGCAAACGTAGCACATATCACCTTGTGATATTTAATTTCATATCTTGCATATACTTTCAAGATTTTTATCTTCTGGGGACAAAAAAGCACAACATTACATATATAAAAGTGGTCTATTCAATAAATAATAAATTTAAATTACACCACATGGCTTCAGTATGTATTGATGGAGTGGTTGGTGATTAACTTCAGTTCAGAAAGTAGTTTTATTCCCCTCGAAGGCATCCAATATGATTTAACAACCGCCATCTGACTAGAACGAGGATTTAACTAGTTCCAAGAAATTTAGCCGTCAGTGTTTACCCATCTAAGAGCCATAAGCGTTTTCTACTTTGTTATTAAATAAAATACGTAAATGGTCGTTATTATTTCATGAAAATAACTAAATGTAATTATTAGTTGTAAGTGCTCGAAGCAAGTTTATCTAAAAACATTGGAAATACCTCGAATATTATTGTTTCTAAACAACCATATCGCATAACTTTATAAATATGTTTTATTTTGTCCTTTAACGTATCGTTTTTTTTTTTAATTCATCAAATAATTAATTGCACTAAAAGCTACAAAATTACTTATAAACTATTTAAGACTAATTTATTGTACCACATTTTTCTGGCATTGAGAATAAGTATTCATAATATATGACCAAAATACACGCGTAAACTTTTCATTGTATTCTTATCTTATTGCCAACGGATGGATAATGAAATTACAATTATATCAGGTTAATAGGATCAGAAACCAGCGTGGCATGTGATAGCTTTCAGTATGGTGATTCTCAAATCTTGCAGATTTATATCGCCCTAAATTAGATACCCACTGATAATTTATTCATCAGCATTTTTAATGAATTACTTGTATTACGTCGCTACATTTGACATAATATTTAGGAGAAATGGACTGAGTACGAAATTTGAAGTCATATTGTTCTGTGCAGTTTGAGTATCATAAGTCTATCATATGATTGTTGAATAACGTAATTTTACTTACAAGAGTAATAATATTTTGTTATTTATGAAATGTAATTAAAGTGAGGTGAAGACATCGTTGAGGCTTTGCGTGGTCGATGGTGAAAACCAACCTCGTTTTGGTTCTCTGATACCATAACTAATTCACTACACTTAAAGTAATAATTAACAATAATAATAACAACAAAAATGATCCTATAAACATTAAACTAAAGTAAAAGCGATTAATATAATTTTAAGCAAAGTTCAGCATTATTTAAAACGCGTGATCGGTTACTTTATCATTGCACACAATTTACTGCTTTTGCTGTTATTTTTTACTAGGCACTTATAACTCCAGTATCCATTGATAGGTATGTTCCCGTATAATAGCGTTCTAATAAAGATATATCTGCCATTTAAGCTGAAGATTAATACTCTTTAATTAAACACAATAAAAACGAATATTAATTATTTGTAGTGTTTTACGCGCACGTGCCTTATAAAGCGATCGGAGATCATATTAAGCGTTAAATAAATTATTTACATACAATGAAGAATACATGAGTATAATTTAGTATTAACATTACACTGTGTGATTATTCGTTACATTTTCCACTGGAAATGGATAACCCTATGTGTATAAAAAAGTGTGTTGTTTCCATTCACTTTATACAGGTTAAAATTATTTATTATGCAAGAGTACGCCAACGGAAATGAATATGGCGTGCTCGACTGAAAACAGAAGTTTCGTTTATTAATTTAAAGGGTTTCTCTCAAGTGGTACAAAAGTAACTTTTTGGATACCTGCATTTAATATTCAATTTCGAGGATGTGCTTTATTTAAAATCTATTATTTAAACGCAATCTACCTTTATCTGTTTGTGCCTGCTAAAATCAATATTTGTTTCGTTGTTGGAGCTTTACATCCAATTGATTTAGTATGAATGAATAGACGTAAAATAACTTATCCAAACACTTCAAGGCGATCACCATTTAAATATAAGTGAATCATGCATGAAATAAGTATAAACAATATCCAATCTGATGTGACAATGACAGCATGCCATTATTTGACAAGTGTTGGAATTTTTTTTATTAGCGGCTATTTCTCTGTGGTCTGTGGCTAAACTCTGATCTTATTTTGAATAAGTTAAATTTTATTGAATAAAACATTGTGTCACTTTATTTGTCATTGTAATCCATGTAAAAGATTATCATATTCATCTTGTAGGAAAACATAAAAACTATCTTCGCCATATTCGATTTAGAGTGCCTTCATTATATTTTTAAATTATTGTTATACAAAGCAAATATATTTGATACTTATATGGTAGGAAAGCATGATAAATAATTAGTCTGCCATCTATAGTTAGTTCACCATATTGGATTAAGAATAACGTTACATAAGTAGTTACAAGTTAAATAAAAGCTTTTAAAATACAAAAAATATTATTAACAATAATCTATTTTATTCATGTGCATTGGTGATTATAAACACTATTATAAAATATAATCGTTACACGAGACCTTATTATCAAGCGGGCCAACTTGTGTCGGGATTGAATTGGGGCCTGTATTTAAGGCCCCCCCTAGTGTGGCCAAAACTTAAGGACATAGCAAAGAATAACAAGTAGGTGACCCGGTCAAGTTCGTCTCGCCAAACAGTTAATGAATGATTGCCACAAATTGACATAACTTCTTTATTTGTTAACCGATTGAAATAAAAAAAAACATAAAATGTTAAGTTAAGCCAATCACAATATAACCTTCAAAAATGCATTCAAATCGGATAAGTCGTTCCTGAAATTAGCGTGCACAAACATACACATAAAGACAAAATGTAAAACATTGTTTTGGATTCTCTTGCATACATAAAGCCCCCCATTATGAATTTTTAAATATATTTGTCATGTACAGACAACAATCAGTTAAAGTTATATTAAATGTATAGATAGATAAATATAAATAATAATAATTTATATCATATGTCGAAGCTGATTCTCAGGTTTATTATTGCCTAATAGATAGCGTTAAAAACAAACGTTAATAACCAATTCTACATTTAAAAGTCCAATAACGCCACATAATCATAATATATTATGTAACAGTCATTTGTTATTCATTGATTTGTTTTACCAAAAGTTACAATAATATTAGTAACGTCTTATAATGCAATGCGTATAGCAGGTGAAACCACTATTCCCGCGGGTACACTGCCAAGAATTCTCACGTATCTGTCACCGTATGTTGATTTTGCTTATAAAAATGTAATTTAGCAATAGCGGTAGACTGTCACGGATAGCTTTCAGTTTCAGCTGTTTCAGTCTTGTGCGTCGTATGCGCGGAAGCGGTCGCCCGCCCGCCCAACAACCTAGCGTCTTTGTTTCGCAAACTATACGAATTTAATATCGGTACACGAAATAGAAGACAAATAAAACTCAGTGAAAAGTTGTCGATAAGTGGTTCCAGTTTTGAATATCAACGGATTCGGTGAATTATTTCTATAAGGTAAATCAACCCTTGGCTTCGTTAGCTACAATTTTTGAGATGTCAGAAGTTTTGAATGCGCTCTAGATTTGCATTGATGCAAAGAATATTTTAAATTTAGTTTCTCCGAAATAGAGCCGGTGATCATTTTGAGTTACTTCAAATATCATTCAGACAATAATTGATTTAATCATGTAAATTATCGAAGTTGTATTAACTAATAGTAATAGTATTAAAATAAAATAATTATTAATTTTTAAAGATTGATGTAGTTTTTGTATTGCATTCGGTTGATGATTTTATCAATCTAACTTCTTTTATCCTGAAGGACGAATATATTAATTAATCATAATATTTTTATGCATTAGTACCGTAACATTGTATCTAGTCACCTGATTTATTTAATAGTGAATTAGTTTCAGTGTTTATGACAATCCAACTAGACGATGACTTGGTTACTGACGACAACATTTTATTTTTTTCTAATTTTAAATCCACATATTGCCCTGTTGGTTTATGGAAGGGTGCGAGCGGGGTTAGCAAACTGCGGGTTGTAAAATAAAATGTTGTCGACTTTAAATATTTCGTGAACTGTCGGGTCGGGTCGCGACGATACGTATAAACTAGGCAATAACAAAATTATTCATCGTCGACATTGCCTCCATTTTACGTTGAACATATTTTTTATGGTACGACATTTATTATTACATTTTACTTACATGTTACTGGGACGGGATATTATTAATCTTAACCTATCTTGATATTATCAATATTATAAACGCGCAAGTTATCCAAACTTGTTGTATGTTTGTTGTTCAACATACACATAACTCAGCTCAACACTCTCAGGATTTGAATGAAAGTAGGCACGGAGATGAATTGTGGTATAGACCAAAGTATAGCCTTCTATTTAGCCTGAAAACATGGTTGCTATGGATAGCATCGCAAGGATAGGTAGTTGATGGCACGGGTATCAGGCTCAGATTCGACATACACATTTAATGCAGCGAAGATATCTTCCTCACGAAAGAAATCCCGAACAGTTAATGCCTTGGGTATTAAACTCGAAGAAGTACATATGTATATAATATTTATAAACTTTCGTTTTATAAAACCATTCTTCCCCGGAAAAAACTGGTAATTAACAATCATAGATTCGCACACTTATCTCTGGCACTAGTTTGTATTTTAGACAACATCAGCAACAAATAACATATTACTAATATTCACCAAACGCAAACATTCAATTGTGATATAAATCAGTAGGAATTAAACTTGAGGTTTTAGCTTTTCAGCGAAGGATACGAGGTAACATTAAGCTCATGTAGCCAGGAACTAATGAGCGATAATGGTTTTCAGAGGTCCAGAGAAATGTTAACCTATTGTTTCAAGTTGTTGTCCAAAATATTTGTTCTTTTTACCCGCAACTATATGTGCCCTACAGGGACAAGACGTAGGAAATGCAACGTTCCGTTGTCTGAAAATTATAGGGCTGACTTTACATGACGGATTCCTGTAAGGATTATAGGGGACAAAAAACTCAAATAACGTGGTCGATTTCTTTAAATCTCCGGGTATCTTTTGTATTTGACGTTCAATAAAAATATTATTTTACAAAAGTCTTTGCACATTTGGGCTGTGACTTTTAGTCTATCATGGTTCTAGCACTTCTAGCGCAATAATTACAGTCGCTGCTTCAACACAATAACAAAATTGCACCCGCAATTTATTCAAATAGCATTTAAACGATCTCAAGGAATACTTGGTGCTCGAGTTGAATCATAATAATATTCTCATAATATATAAATATACATACAGTTATATTATTTATATTATATATTGAATTGCACTTGATTTATAAATTGTCAAATTGCAACGATAATAAATAATTTACTACTCCTAGTTAATTATTAATAGTTAATTTTTCCTAGTAATATCGTGAAAATTGTTTTTTGCCAAATCTTTTCATATTATATACCGCCATCTAAAACGTATTAGTATTCGTTTAAATTATTGATATTTCAATTGTTAATGAATGACTGTAAAGTTCCCTTCGACAACTTTGATCAATGATTATTATAACCAAATAAATATTTGTAATGGAAAGTTTAAAAATCGGGATATACAGGAATTAGGTGATTATAGATATTTAGTACTCACAATTTATCATTTAATAATTATGTATATAGAAACACAATTTTTATTTACGTCGGCTCGTTCGTATGTTGGTTACATAAAAACATGTGTGCAATCTTAATCACTGTAATGATCAAACAGCGTAAGGAAATTAGTAAAGTGAATTCATTGAATTAATTTATCATTTCCTATCACGTGTATTTTGCGACTAATTGAGGGCTGCTATGAACAAATTGATTTATTTTTAGGTTATTTATGATTAGTACCTAGTTGGCACATTTATTTGTTCTGAACGATGTGGAATAGTTGCAGACACGCAGTCTGGCCAATACGACGCTGGCGTGATAAGAAGCTTATATGTCGCCTACGTAGTTCAACCAGGTTTAATGGATAATGATAACTTTATAAGGTTTTGTGTACTTGCACATATTTGATATTATGTTAATATTAGTGTTTATAAAAATTAATGATATATTGTTTGTTAGTTTTCGATCAATTAATTCATTTCTTAATTTACCGCCGTTAGTTATACCTTTATTTATATTTTTATGATAAATATACACAGCGTAATAGCTGCAATTTCCCGCAATTGTAGACGTTTGTTAATTCTTGGCAGATTGACAGTCAATGAACAAGGAAATCCGACTTTAATTAAATACAATGCGTATTTCGATTTTTGTATTAAAGTATCAAAAGAATAAAATAATTTGATGAGGGAAATTGTTTACGAAATAGGTGTCTTTAGTTTAGATAAGTTAAATAAACTGGACACTTGAAATGATTAATATGTTTAAATAAACAAAAATGTTATGCAAGTAAATTGTAGATTTATAAAAATATATGTATTTGTGATGCATTCGCGATGTTTTTCTATTCATTCTCTCAATTGCAACCGCACCTTTGTATAAAACTGTTCATGTAACGAGTGCTCTGACCTCGTTGAGTCGACTTATGTCAAATAATGGTAGGTGTGCTTAGAAACATCTGTGGTACGTTTATAGTAAACCTGACAGTATTATATTCATTATATACCAGCGCCGTGTATTTGTGTTAAAACGTATAGTATTTTTCACATCGGTTACATTTGAATGTCCAAACCAATTGTGGATATCACAGACTACATCACAACCACAATGCAACTATTAGTGACACGCTGTTAATACATATTTTTGTGGTTTTACAACGGTGTTAAAACATGTAGCAACACAATTCATACGTATTGCCGACATACTGTTTCGATGTGGTGTGGTTGCGGCACATATGAATAGACAGTCTGGGTTCTAATTTTATTTACGTACTCAAAAACATTACGTACATTTTATAGTTTTTTTTTTGCTAAATGTTAGCCCCACCCCTCATTGTATGTGATTTCATTTATATCCATGCCACCCTCTACCCATTAATCGTTAAGTGTTATATTTTTATGGACGAATTCTGCGACGACTGATATGCGAGCTTTTATACCTGCGCCCGTATACGTGTATGACGAAAAGCTTGAGTCTAGATATTTCTGCGCCTTAGGGTCTTGGCATCAGTAGCACCGCCTTAGACACGAACTGGACAACCAATATAGAAATAGAAATAGAAAAACCTTTATTTCGCCAAGCATTACAAAAAACAAAAAAAAAAAAAAACAGAAAATAAAACAACAAAAGAAATGAACTTAAAATAAACAAAATTACAATATTTTTTTTGCACCGTGGCGAAAAAGGTATCGATTTTAAATAAACATAAGACAAATATTTTTATATACGGCAAACAAAACAAAATATAAATGAAGTTCCGAGCGAGTCCATTGTTTGTTAGAATAAATTTGAGTGACAGAACGCGAGAAATCAATCTACGGAGTTGTAATGTAAATATTTATAAGTCAACTGAGGGCTTATTCGAGGACAAGATCGAATCGTGGTCGATGGAATCGAATTTGATGCTATCTCCTCCCAATTGATACTTTTGGAATTGGAGATTGTGTGCGACACGAGCATGTTTTGGTACAAATATTTCCTATTTGTTACATTTCTTAGTTGTACAAACTTCGTTCGAGATCTTATACTCGTAATTTTAGCAATTCGTATATGCTTCGCTATGGAAAACCTTTTACTTATATTTATAAAAATAATACTTACTAAACTTATTACTTATGCTTATATCGTAACTTTTGAATACAGTAGATTCCGAAATTGGTATTAAAAAGTAATATTTAATGTAATGACTTTACATAATGTTTTTGATAAATCTTATTTTCTATTCTGTGAGGCAAAAGCAGGACAAAAAAAAACGAACTCAGTAATCCTTAATATTGTAAATGTGAATTTATAGTAGGTATTGTTTTAAAAAATATACTAAGTATCGTTTTATCCTATTCAATGGTATCCATTATTACCTAGAAGATGATCATATTTCTAAAACTTAAGATCGCGTAGTTTAGAATACCACAATGGCACCAGATTTAATTTTACTAAACCCACCCATTACCGTCCGAAGACGCCAGGTGACTAATCAAAATGGACTCACACGTTCTTCAATATATTAAACCAAGGGCATGTAATATTACGACGTCCCGGCTATACCGTGATAAAATTAAACATATGACATGTCACACGATTACAATAACACACCTGTATTTTCTTGAATATTTTAATCCTGTTTTAGCGTGAAAGCTGATTTCTTTTATCAATACACCAAATCTGTTCTTTATATTTAAATAGCAGACCCAGCCACGCGTTGCTGTAACTAAGGTTTACATACTCAATTTAGCCGACTAATTACCTTACACCGCCATCTGTTAGAATCTTATGGTACTAATCCTTTGTAAGATATTAAACAAATAATTTGTAATAAAATAATATTGCGACTATAAATTCAAATGTAAGCTATCCTATCTTTCAAGTTGGATCAGACTGCACACGGTGTGTAAAATTTGATTAAAATCGGTTAAGTAGTTTAGAAATCCATCGCGGTCAAACACTGTGACACGTAATTTTTAAATATTAAGATTACACACATGCTAAATTTCATTCTTATCAGTAGCTCTTTGATTTGTAATTAAAACTGTTTATAATTGAATAGTTTATGGAGAACCTTCCCCCTATTTGGATGTCGCTGGATTCTTTACTAGTTTAATTCTAGGGCTACTCATGCATGGTGGTAGGAAAAATATCTTTACAATCGACGTGAAATATTTTGTATCTTAAGGTCGAAGTCTTACCGTGCTGCAGAGGTGGCCGTAATCGGGTGTCCGGTATTTTTCTTAGTCAGTTACAGTCGGAGATGTTTTTTACATTGAGACGTGTTTAACAGTAACTATTTACCATCTCGTCTGTCTGTTCGTTTATAAAATGTTAATGTTTTTTTTTTATTTTATGCTCGTTTTTACTGGCTTTTACCCGCGGTTTTGCTCGTGTTGAAGCCTTTAAATAAATATTAAATATCATTACATCCTTTTTCAATAAATGTCCTTTACCTAAGAATATGTGTACAAAATTTCGTGATAATCAATTGAGTAGTTTTGACGTAAAAGTGTTACAAACAAACTTATATTCACATTTATAATAACAGGGATTTACATCAAAAAACTAATATTTTATTCCATTTAATTAACTAATATAACAGTAACGTAACGTGGGTGAACAGTAAAACACATAGAATATGTTATACAATTATTAAGTTACTTAAATTTTAATTATGATTTTTAATAATTATTTTACACAGTAGCTAATTAAAGTTTGTAGTAAGTATAAACTTAAACCATTACACTGGCTTTCTCATTCGTATAACTATAGTAGGTGTAAATATCGGGGTTCGCAGTTGAAACAAGTCTGGCAAACAAACGCTATTCGGAGTTTCTATTCAAGTTTCTATTCTAAGTTTTCTTGTAAATTATGAATGAGGCGTTGCTCTCTAGACGTCCGAAGAAGAAAAGCTACAACGTAAATATCTTTCAAAGTGCAGTTATATAGTTTGTAATAAATGTTAATGATCCTACATCATGAGGTAAAGCATAATTGAAGACATGAGTGGATGAAGGTGATATGTCACAAAATTCTAATTTCAAAACGCCTTAAGTGTTTCGATCCAATAAAGGTGTCTGGCGGTGCTAACTGTTTAGTATTTTAAATATAGTAGCGATAGAAAATAAAAAACACCATCATTCATGCATAAAACAGCAAAAATCCAAAAATGCGACATATCACCTTCATCCACTCATGTCTTCATTTGTATCGAACATTCCAGAATGGCAAATACAAAGACTGCAGTGAAAGCCGTTTCGTCCAATTCGTCGGGATCGTCTGGCTCCTCCGGTTGTAATGGTTCAAGTAAGTGTTGTTTATTGAGTGAATACACTCTATTATCTTCTTAATATATAAAGTACGTATCACGGTGTTTGACCGCGATGGACTCCTGAACTACTTAACCGATTTAAATCAAATATTTGGCACACCGCGTGCAGTTTGATCCAACTTGAAACATAGGATAGGTTACATCTCAATTTATAGTCGCGATATTATTTTATTGCAAATTATTTGTTTAATAACTTACAAAGAATTAGTTCCATAAGATTCTAACAGATGGCAGTGTAAGGTAATTAATTGGCTAAATTGAGTATGTAAACCTTAGTCACAGCAACGCGTGGCCGGGTCTGTTAGATTGTATATGTTATAGGACAAGGTCTGCTGGGTCAACTAGTGTACTATATAATACATATCATTATGTACTACATAAAACATCCTATTATAAACCATAAAAATGCACCTTATTGTGTACCAGTAACGATAAGTAAGGGACAAAATGACATTTAACCCCTGTGTATGTCTCTTTTTTAAGTTAAAAGATAAGAAAAAAAAATTTATCGACAATTCCAGGTTCAGACGGCACGACATCTAGCGGCGCCAACGGCTGGTCGTCCAGGAACACCACGTTCAACGGACTGACGGACGACATCGACGACGCTGAGGTAAACACATCTCTATATAGATATTACATGTACCAAAAAAATACATTATATTCGTCATAATACATAATATAGGTTTATAACTTTATATATTTATGTATATGTCCGACAATCGTACCCCTTTTTTAAGAATAATGCGCGCAATAGTGTGAGATTTGGCATACTTGAAGTTTGTATGGAAGATGAGAGTAGAAAACTTTTTTTTTTGTCAAAGATTAAAGATATAAGCATTTATTAAAAAAACAAAACATTTGATGTTGTCAATGTGAAAGTAAACCTTTGATTGAATGAATTACGGTCAATTTTTTAGGTTAGAATTACTTATGTTTTTTAAAGGTTTAAAAAATATATATAACCTATTCTAAAATGAAATATATGTAGTTTAAAAAAATTCATATATTTTTTAATCGGAATTCAAATGACTCAGTTTTTCAGACTCCGACTTTATCATTAACAATTACATTAATATAATCATTAATTATATTATCATTATCAGTGTTAGAAAATACGTTTTTCGAGTGTAGTGATATATTTATGTAATTCCATTTTGTTTTTGATCGCGCATGGTTGCATTTTTGATCGTTTTTTGGCATGTTTGTGTTTGGGATGCCACTTTGGGATTTTTTTTAGTTTGTTCTTCTGTCAGCTTTAGAAACATTTACATTATCTTTATTAATTCATTTATCATTGTTTTGTTATGTCTCATTTGCGGTTGGAAATTTTCTGCTTTATGTTTTTTTTTTAGATTTATTTTTGATTTATAGAAAAATTAAGCTTTTTTTTCTAGGGTTAAAATTTGTTTTACTTGTATTCAATAGAAGTGAGTTATCAATATGCAGTCGTTAAATTTCATCGACTATCATCAAACGATATGTAATGTAACGGTGTGTACGATATGTATGACATACAGACGAACATAATAATTATATAAAGAAAAAATAATTATATCATATTTCATACCATACCACAATGGTATAATGGTCCTCTTTATAAGGCACCCTTCCGAAACGATGGTAGATGCAAAATATT
>DWJN01000825.1:0-20893 GCA_018248895.1 Carystus phorcus
GAGCTTATTGTACTACTGGATCATATGACCATTTATTTATCTATAGTGAATTCTTTAATTATTCATCAGATACAAATTTAATTTGTTTTTAACGTATATTTAATAGACTTTAAAACAAAAACAAATCACTGCACTTGTACTTAATAAGACTTAGATTGCATGTTAAGTATTACTTCGGTGTTCGATGATTAGTGGAGCATTTAGTAAGCAACACGAGTGCGTTTTTATGTACCCAAACCTTAATGATTTAATAATATCTACGCGACACATCAAGGTACTAAGACTTGTGAAGTTTTGTTACTATCGGTCTATTTAACTCTTGACCGCGCCCGAGTTGATTGATTAATGTAGTCAAACGTAGACCATTCACGCACGCGAGAAAGCTACGACCGTTATATAATTATTATAATTTTAAAGTCTAAACAAGATCGATTATTGCAAAAATTGGAATTAACTTCGATGTCGATTTTGGTTAGGAATAAATCAAGTTGGTATAGAAGAATTTAAATTTAATTCTCATGTAGTTCTGTGTGATACACGGATACATTGCCAACAATTTCATCCATTGATTAAGTACACCCAAAAAAAGATTTTGGTGTTGAATATGTAAAAAACCTTCAAACAATTGTGATATTCGTATATTCGCCTTAACGGGAAAAAAGGAAGCGAGGGCCTTGCTTTCCGATACAAGAACCGAATTGCGTTAAATATGATTAGAATAAACACTAGAGAGAGCTTAGTAGTGGGTAAAAAATGTACGCACGAGTTAATTCCGTATTACTCGGAATGACAAAGTCATCGACTGAACATTAGACGCGTTCTTGTATTTTTCACACTATTTGGTAAGAGGATTTAAGGTGTAAGGTCATAGTGGGAATATTTAATTGATACACACAGATATTACTATTACAACTAATGTTTCCAGAAAAGGTAGCTAACTTGCAGAATTTAATTTGTTTTGTGCTTTAACAAAACTAAAATGTTAATCTAAAATTAAGATTCAATAAAACGTAAAATAATAAAATAAAATAACGTCTTTGTCAATATTTACACTTATCGTACAACAAACTCTATTTGTAACATATTATAAATGTAATTTAGATATTATGCAAATCAATTGGTTCCATCCAGTATCGTATTTTTTTTAATTCTATCATACATACATATATCCAAATTTAACAGCGAAATCCATTTCAATAAAATAGACTTTACAGGTATTTACTTAGAAGGCAATAATAATAAGGTGTTAGTGACGTAATAAATAAATAAATAGTTGATATTAACTTACCAGATTGACTCTATAGTAGCAAACATTTTGAAAAAAAAAAATTAAAACAAACTATACGATGATTTGCGAAACACTTGAACTATTATTAAACATAAATGTTTAATTCACTGGCATTGTAGACAAAATAATGTTAACCGGCTGTAGTTTTTGCAGAACACCGTTCTACGCGAGCGTTCAAATGACACAAAAGTCTGAAGGCGCGTGAAGGCTTGATACTATTGCAAAATATTTAACGTAGTAACAATTAGGCCTTAAGTGCGTTATTCCAATTGTTGATTTTGTATTTTTATTAAACTATCACAAAACACATTTTTCTGTAGTGTGTTGTGTATGTTTATCATAGGATTACTGTAAGAGTAAACTGGACATAGACACAAAAACTGAATCTTTCCATTAATCTATTATTAATATTTGCTATAGCCGGGAATCTAAGAGTTACTTAAATGTATCAAATATCTAATCTAAATACTAACGTCCAACATATAGATATCATACATGAGTATAAGATGATACATATCGATATAGATTTAATTCCCAATAGTAACGTAATTATAAATTTAAAGTTTTAGTTTTGCATACTTGTAATATTTCTATAGATCTTGTAACAGTATGTAACTCAGTTCGACCTTAATCCATGCTGTGGTAACCAATAAATAAGACTAAATTAAGTTCTAAAATCTTATCATTGATTTACCTATAAGTACGATGTATTGTCGGTTATCCAAAAAAAAACGTCACTTTGTCATAGTGCTGTTGTATTTTTACATATGGAAACCTGACAAATGAGCAAACGAAACAGTCCCTGATGGTAAGTGGTAACAATCGCCCATGAAAATCAATAACACTAAAGGCTTTAACAATGCACTGTCGATGTCGGTTAGAAATTAGCGGCGGAACCGTATTATTTCTCGCTCCGACAATGGGACCGACACACGAAATAGTTAAATTTCATGGCCGATAGATTAGTCGATAGACAGTCATCACCGATGAGTTAACAGGTAAGAAACTAGCGAAGAATCCGTAAGGACAGCGATACGATCTAAGTTATTTGTATATAAATTTAGTAGATAGTCATCTAATTTTATCATCGTCGCAGTAGCTCACCATGATGATAAAGGTAAGACTGGAGTCAACCATGCCAGAAGACATCAACAAAGCGATTGATAATTTACTGTTGAGTACGCTGACTATTTGTACGGCGCAATTGTTAGCTTTTTGGACTACTTACTTCTCAGTTTAGTTCAGGGTTCAATTCGCAGCGAGGCTGAAATTAACACACAATCACCTGATAGTAAGTAGTGTAAATGTAGTATTGTATGGTGAATCGCACTAATTTAGAAGAAGCCGCAAGAAATTTACAATACAATGCAACAAAATATCTGACTATTCTTTAATCAATATCAATTTCTTTTACGGAAAATTGGTCTTTCATTATAAGTAAATTACATTGGTTTACGATATATTTTTATTAGTAGTTTATACTTCAATAGTGTATGTGAAGTGTGATTGTATTACTGTTATAATAAAAGTCAGAAATATACATGGATTTACTTATACTACAGATATTACAGACTAATAATGGGTAAATAAATAAGGCACAAAATTATCATTTCGATGCATGTACCACGTATAACGAGTCTAAAGAACTGGTTGTAAGAAATGATTATGTTTTTAACCTTTTTAACTTTTTGTTTTATCAAGGAATTAATAAGATGATCGAAAAATACAATGTACATATTTTTGTCTTATCATTTAAAACTTAATGCTTAAAACGGGTTATTCACAAGGTAGTTTCTGTCAATAAACTCGGCTAACATTTCAAAGCAATAAAACTGATGTGTTTCGGTCCCAAAGTAATTTCATTGTCGGCTCGACATTCGCCAGTTAACTCTTATCTTCGTAAGTGTTTTAAGGAACAATTTATTACTTACTTTTTGTTCAATTCGTTTGACAAATGGTCGCTTGACCTCGTATTGACAATACCTCTCTATGCATGGCTGTTACAGTTGACGTGAAACATAAATTAAACAAGCCAAGTTTAAAAAAGAAAGGGCTATTTATTCTAAGCAAGAAAATTATAGCTATTGAAGTTTATGTAATGTTGGTGGACAACTTAATATTCTTTTTTTGTCATTACATCGTATAATGATAATGAAAGTTTTTACACTTGAACCAAGTGTATTTTCAAATGGAATGAGTAGAGGACGGAATCATCAGTCGAAACGACTAAAACATCTAGTTGTATAATGACGGTAAAATTTGAAGTTGGATGTCTTAATTTGATTTATAGTGCCATATTTTAATATTCTCGACTATTATTTTACTTAATGTTGATGAATATTAATAATTAACATCGATAATAATAATTGATAAAGATGATCAAGACTTAGATTGGTATGCGTTAACAATTATTCATATTATTAGTAAAGACAATTTTGTGACAGATAAAAGAGTATCATTAAAGATAAGAATAAGTTATTGAGCATCATTATTTATTAGAAATATTAAAAAGTTTAGCAAGAAGAATCGAAGAATATAGCAACCATATTGAAGACTGGGTTCTATATTTCGTTGTTTACTCGAAACCATTGACGCCGACTGCGAAAGGAGTTAACTTTAGTCATTAATTATACGTAAATATTAAGTCGATGTAACTATTTTATAATGAATCTAACAACTGAGTCTAAAGATAAACAATAAGTCTTACCAGCAATACTAACTTCATAAGGTATTGTGCAGTAAAAATCTAATTTAAGAATTATTGTTTAAGTTTTTGCATTCTATTCATTGACCCAGTCACTCGAGTCATGCAGCCGACACGCGACAGTTAAGAGAGCGTAAATAAACTTTATCGCTACTAATTTTCTAAAGGCTAATAGTATCAATACCGAAAAATAATTTAAAAGCATCAATTCTTCTGGATATATGCGAGTAACATGACATGAATTTGCTTGAACAGTACCAGCGAGCATTATAAAAATTGCAGCGAAAATTATATTACTAAATTTCACCTTATGCAATACGAGGTGACAACTTTAGAGTCAAGTAGGAGTAGAGTCAACGTTGAGTCTGTATAATGTGCAAAGATCATAACAAAGATGTCAACTATGCCTTCACAGGGAAGTTATTTATATACACTTCATTAAACTCTGTACTTATAGAATTTTTTGTTAAATTTTGTGAAACCACGATGAAGCTAATGATTTGCATGGCTGCACGACGCTTGTTAACGCGTGAAGGCGGTAATTTGTAGCAAATTTTAATTGAATTGGGCCCGCACACCAATGTCCTGCGACAGTAGTCGTTTGTCATTCTATTAATAGTTGTAAAGTATATGTCCGGTGTCATACACCGTTCGATTAGTCCGTGTCAAGGCCACCGGTGTATTCTAAGCTAGAACTCTCTCTCAACCAATAGTTGCAGATACCCTGTGCTGCTGATAACTTAGATTTGAAAGTAGAATACGTGTTATAATAAAATATTATGGACAGATCTCATGCTCCAGTGAACGGCATGTTTCTAACAATTTTTACCGTTCCAGAAAAAAGAAACGGAAATCTTTTAAACTTACCGGAGGAAACTGTGAACTCTGAATAGGACTATAGTCGGTTGGGCATAGTTATAGGCTACTTGACACAACATCTAGAAAATCACCAGCAGCCAAGAACTGGCTTCACAAATTATAAAACGCAGTATTTTTTTTTGCGAATAGCGAAATTAGTGATTTGGAAAGGTAAAGTTCTGAAATTTTCATTTCAAATTATTTCATCTAGGTAGCTGATACGAGCAGAAATCACCTGGTAATAAACGGAATCTTACATCCGAAGCCGAAAGTCATTTCCTATGCGTTGCTGCATTATATTAGATTCTTCCATACTGCAGTGATTTAAAAAAATCCACGGTCGGTAGAAGGATTATGGTAGCTAGGCAGGCGGGTAAATGACTCTAAAACATCATTACCGTTGGGATTAAACTGGTACAACGCCCAGGGACCCTAGCGGGAGGGATCAGGACCTTAGCTTCGACCGAGATCTATACTATTCCGATATGGGTACATTATGAATGACGGAATCAATTGTTTCATCATCTACACTAAAATTATAAAGAAGAAAATTATGTTTATTTGTTTGTTTGGTTGTAATGAATAGGCTCAAAAATAACTTGACCGATTTTAAAAATTCTTTCACCATTCGAAAGCTACATTATCCACGCATAACAAAGGCCATATTTTATTTTGGAAAATAAACAGGGTTCCGTAAGATATTTGGGTTTTTCGGACATAAGGTTATATAATTTAAACAAATAAATAATTTAAACCCTTTATTGTTTTTGGGTGAAGTATTTCAGCAATATTGTCCATAGCGTAATTTTTATTTCTTACGGATTAATATTAATGATTAATTATCCAATGAATTACAAAATAATGAATAACGAAACTGTGTGATCAGGTGATAAGGTACACCTCATTTTAATATTACCTATTATTCACAATACTATTGTCTTTGGACTACGTTGCGTGTCTAATTTACCATAGCAGAATACTTCAAGACAGTCTAAGTATGCAAAGTAGGTAAGTAACAATTCGTAATAAACAAATTTTTAAAACGAATTATTTTATTTTACATGCAAATAATTAGTGGAGATGAGGTATCTAAACAATGTGCACGTACGTAAGTCTAATATTACAATATTTACAATCTTTAACTATCTCTGTGCTCGTAATGATAAAACTGTAAACTTATGGTCTGATTATACGTATTTAAATATTAATAATTGCGTTGCCAATGGACAAAAGAAAGAACCGACTTTGAATGAATACGTCGAATTAAATACTCCTATTTCGAACACACGCATCAAATAAATGCGCGTTATTAGGAATAACTCAAAAATTACTCGATAGATGTCGCTCAAATTTATATGAGACCACATGACAATCATCAGCTTTCGAATAAAACAATATCATCTAAATCGATAATCGATACACCTGTTACACAAATCGTTATCAACTAACACATATAAAATAATGCACTTTTGGCAAAGGGAGATCTCCCGCCAGGTGCGTTACTGGGAGGAGGAGCCGAGCACCGAATGTTAACATTCGGAACTTCTACTATATATACCAAGCGTAGAAAACTTCGATAGTGTGATTCAGGTCTGGCGGTTCGTCATTGTGTGACGTGTAGTGCGGTCGCCACAAACTTTAAAGAAAAAAGTAAAACTACTCTTAAAATGAATATAATAATTTGATAAGAAAAACTGTTTAGGAAGTAGGTGCCTTTGGTCTAGATCAATTAAGGATCTGGCATCGACATAAAGTTCAAAATATAAAGAAAATTTTAAGACGATGTACCTACATTTGGTATTGATTTGATGTGTACAAATTTATAGATCATTGAACTCATTGATATATAAAAATAAACACCCGGAGAAATTTAGAAAATAACCTTCATGGCTCACACAACAATATTATTTCCAATATATATTTTAAAAGGCAAAATAAAAAAAATGATAATCAGAAAGTAGTTTTGCTATCAAGCAGCCATTGCAATAGATTCTAAAATATGCTCAGTCATACTACCGGTTGGCCCCATTATACAAAACGTAGGCTTATTAAAAAAAACTTTATTGGAATAGAGAAACAGAAAAAAATAAGTTTGTAAGACATCCACGTAGAATAGAAATCTATTAGACGTATAAAATTGATCAAAATTCCTACCGATAATTTCAAATAGAGTCAAACGTTGGTGATACGCTACTATTTCGTTCATCCAAGAAATTTCTACCTACCGATAATACCATAAATCTTTCATAAACTTAAAGCTGATTTCGCGTTTAGATTTAAACAAATAAATAAATTTAAATAAATACCTAGTTAATTTAGCAGTAACATATCCTATAATAATATCGCTACGACATCGGTTATAAGTGTTATGTGAAGTTACAGAATTACCGCGATGAATCAAAGCTATCACAATTTTCAAGTTAGTACTAATAACTAGAGATATCATGCAGCTTCTCATTTGCTCATTTACTAACTATATAGAAAATAATATATATACCTATACTGTCTGTCTATTTAAGTAAAAACCTAATTACTTCCTATAACAACATTGTAACGTGTAATAGAACCAAATTTTTATTTTAATTAAGTATCAAACATTCTTAATCTACTTAATATTTCCTTCTGTCATGTAGACATTTTCGTTTATCGTCATCTACGTATACATCATTTGTTTATACAATTGGAATCAGAAATTATTCAAATTAGTCACATGAGTATTTGTCTTATGATATCAATGTTGATTATACGAGGATAAGAAACCTTTAAAGCATTACTTTTATATCTTTATTTCAATCACATTGTTAGGTACGAATTATTTTAACACTTCATGTGTAGCTTCGCCCTTACAAAATGCCGTCCCTATACTGGCAAATAATGTGACACGTCCACCAGTCAGACATTATTCCGAAATAAAACATTTCTTTATGTAACGGGTTGAATAATACAGACCCTAATTTTATTCAAGAAAAGTAGGTACAGTACCAAATAATCGTTAATTAACTAAACATTAACATGTTACAGAATGATATAGGCTGTAATCGAGGAGAATTACGATAATGGAACTTGTTTTGTATACATCTAGAGCCGCTTTCTAGTTCACTTTAGATATCAATAAAATGAATAAATAATTTGATTACAATTATACGCAACTAATTTCTTCTTTCATAGTGAAACATTCTTAAATTACAAATCCCTACTTATTTGTAACTTGATACTGAATAACAATTTTAAAATACTAATAAAATGTGTCGAAAATTAAAATAACAACTATGTATTTATTCATTTCATTATGTAGTTTGACTAATTTGCTTCTTTTGTTTTTTTTTTCTTTGGTTTAATGATAACTGTTATCTATTTGACACTTGAACAGTCTTACTGTCATGATAATCGTTACTTTCTCTTTAAATGCGTGAGTTGTTCATGTTCATAAATGGGATTGCGATTGAGTAACCATTATGCAGGTTTTCGCGTGACCTTAACCTCAAGGTTATTCATTATTTTTGCGTTATATTTTGTCGTGGCACACGCGCCCGTTTGACCTCATTGGCGGTTATAAAATTTTACTCTTTTATTAAAACAAATGGAATAGCTAATACTGCCATAGCTGCTACTATACTTCTATTTGTACTAGCATATTAAAACTAGTATAAACCTACCTGACATACTGGATGGAAGAAAATCTACCTTAAATAATCCCTAAGAACTGTTTCTGCACTTTTTTTAATATCAAATTAATATGCTCTATTGACGATAATTGAATAGTCGAATTGTCTCTTTAATAAATAAAATGTATTTCATTCGTGCACTCTACCCTGTTCCACAATTCTTTATTATACTAACATAATAGTTTGTCTGGAGGAGATCGCTAATTAAGTGATAAGACTGCCTATTGTACTAATTTGTACGGGACATACTAATATATCATTAATAATACGCTATCTTGGTGTACAACAAATAGGGTTTTATTGATGTTTCAATAAAATCAAATAGTACAATTTAACTAGGTACTAGATAAAAAGGGGGGCCTCAGAACAAATTATATCTAAGGTATGTTCAAATAGAATTGAATGGTTCCATCAAAATATACAAAGCTTATATGTCAGGTTAAAAAAACTAATGAATTATAGTTTTAAATTAAAGTAACAGTTATGATAATAACTAACATATAGTTAGATAGTGGTAAAACATTATAATCAGGTAGGCGGGTGGTCTCTACGAAATCATTGTGGAAAATATAGATGGATATAACGGCCTCGTAGTAGTAAATTTTAAATTCTTACAATCGAAATCACGAGCCAAATATATACTACAACTAATCAGATACATGGTGCAATCAACATCTTGTTTCTCAGCGTAACCATTACTTAACATTAAACCGCTATTGTTTTACAACTCGATTTGAACACAATGATCTAAAACGGTAACATTTCCCATAGTAACTACTTAATTAAGTATCCAATTATCTTTCAAATCTATTCCTTTTATAGTATGGTACTCACATTGGTGAATAATTCATTGACATATACCGTTTTTTTTCTCAATAATATGGTATGTATAATTTGATATAAATAAAACTATTTTTTTTTATGTCGACAAACGAGCAGACGAGTCATCTAAAGATGAATGGCTTAAAAATAATATTCTAGGACGACCTGTGTTTTACAATGGTCACCACTCCGGACCAGACCGACGGGTCCTGGGTTCGATACCCAGCAAGGTCAAAATTTGTATGACGAATTTAAATTTCTGTTTCCTGTTTGGGTGTGATTGTCCTTCTCTTTACGTGTTGTCCGTGGCACCTACGACACGGGGAAACCTAGTGGGACCATGAGTGTGTGCCGTGTACCGTTTAATCCTAACTTCTGTCGTTTCTTACACCCTGGTATGCCGGTACCGGATAGGCGTTAGTATTTGAAGCCATACTCTGCCATATAATACGGCATAATGACGGCGTATTTCTTTTTAATTTACATGGTAAAAAAAAAGGTTTTTATAAAGTCTATTTTGGACTATTTAGCAGTGGCCATTGATCTTCAATCATTTGTAACACTGGTATTTGTTTAAATTTTCATATTAAAAATTCATCATTTCAATAATCCCATAAGTTAGGTTCTTTGATCAATATGAGGTCATGCTGACTTCGAATGACGTAACATGACTTTAAATATCAGTAGAGTAGATGATTTTGAGTTAACCTCATCGCGGATTGCGTTCATAATACGATGAAACGTTACTCACTAGCTGTAAATATTTTGTAGGGCTATATTTCGAACAAGCTGCATGCATCGTAGACACGGCTGAACTAATCAATGTACAAAATATTATATGTACTCGTAACATCCGAAAATAGGGGAATAGATGTTTACTTATATAGCAGAGACTAGGTACGAACTTTTGGATAAATTGATGATTACTTTACAATTATATGAAACATATAATTTGGTATATTATGCCCCAATAGCAACACTAGTTTCATATGCCGTGTGGTATTCCATTAAGTAAAAAACTTATTCCACAGAGTAATTATAGGTAATGGAATAACGTCAACACAGGAGCTTAGTAGCGTAGACAAACTTTAATTTAGTTCATAGAGTACATTGGTATATACTGATAAGTTTAATTAAATTTAGTTAAGTATCTTTCTGTGTATAGGCTTATTTTTGATCGCATGGATTACCTATAGATTAACTTAATCAGTAATCTTAATACATATATATAAAGTATGTGTCACGGTGTTTGTCCACGATGGACTTCTAAACTACTTGCCCGATTTTAATCATACTTAGTACACCGTATGCAGTTTTATTCAACTTAAAAGATAGGATAGCTTATATCTCAATTTAAAGTCGCAATATTATTTTATTTAAATTATTTGTTTAATATCTTACAAAGAATTAGTTCCATCAGGTTCTAACAGATGGCGGTGTAAGGTAATTAGTCTGCTAAATTGAGTATGTAAACCTTAGTTACAGCAACGCGGTTATATTGTTGCCGAACAGCGTCTGCTATGTCAACTAGTACTATATGTACAATAGTACAATCTATGTTTGTCAGGATTTCATTAGGTACCTAACGTAGACCTGCCTAGTTTGTGACGTAGGGTAGGGTAGAGAAAAGTTTATATAACATACTAATATAATCTATTCAAGACTTAATACAGTCTGTGACTCTGTGTTATCTGTAGTATTCTGTAGTGTTTGTTACTTTGTTTTGTTTTGACCGTTCTTGTTTTGGTAAATTATGTAAAACGTTAAAATCAATAAAACGAAATGCATTTAATTAAATTAGCATAATTATATTACAAAAACCAATGGTACTAGTAACTAGTCTGTGAAAGTGGTTAATAATATCCAGTCCAGTGTACCGTTAATAATGGCGAATGTAATAGAAGCTCTGATCATAGCGTCAGAAAAAGCTGCTAACGTAGCGCGATCCTGTTGCGGAGGCTCCAATAACGAGACTCTAGTGGTTGCAGAAAAATCCGAAGCTGATGCGAACACTCGCTTTGATAAAGATTTTAAAACTATAGCAGATGTTTTAGCCCAAGAATCTGCTAAATCCGAGATAGTAAAAAGGATCCCAGAACTTATTGATAATGTACGAGGTGAAGAATGTGCGGAAATAAATGGCGTCTGCATTGGATTGCAAGAGACTTCTAATAAAACAGCCGAATTGCTCAGCAAACTTATGCCAGTGGAGAATGCTAAATGCATGGCAGATGCCGCGCATAATGATGTTACACACGTCCTAAGCGATACGCTGCCTAGTGGTCTTCCCTACATAGATCCAAATGATTTGGGCGTGTGGATAGATCCCATAGGTATGGAATAAGTTCTTTATATTATTGTACGCTCACTGACTAAACCCCAGGCATAAGATTTATTTTTTAATTAAGAACAATTTACAGCTATACACAATTACTACAATTTCACCTACTGTTAGAACCATGGCTGTTATACCATCTGTATCTTGAGAGAATTAAACCCTACATTCTGGCCCCTCAATGTATTAGTTACTATAGGAGGGCCATTGTCAATCTAATCACCCTTCACCTTGGAAATTTAATTTGTTTAAAATTTTATATTTATGATTAATATTTTTTGTAGATGCAACAGCTGAATTCATAGCTGGGGTAAGGGGCGAGGCAGGAGAGGGCAAAGGGCTTCCATGTGTCACTGTTCTTATTGGAGCATACCTTCGATCTACGGGAGAGCCAGTTGTAGGTGTTGTCAACCAACCATTTTACAACAGGTATATAGAATTATAATTCCAGCATATTTTTGTTAATATCTCATAAATAAGCATATAATGTAATAGTTATCAGTAATAGTTATCAAGGCTGCTATGACAAAGATTTCTTAGTTCTATAGAAATTGTGAATTCCCAAGTCTGCTGGAAAAGATTTTTATAAGCAGTGTCTAAGTTCAATATTTATTGTTTCTGTAATACATATGCATATTTGTGTATATGAACTAATAAATAAATAAAAAACAATCTTGATGTAATTTAACATGTAACATTTTTGTATCTTTTTGTGAATATTTACTAACATTTATTTTATTAGTGGTAAAGGAAGAATTGTTTGGGGTATCCAGTATGATGGGCACTACAATTGGTATGGAGGTGATGAAAAGTCTGAAAGCAAAATAGTTCTTATGAGTGGAGCTGAGAAACCAGATATTATCCAGAAGTTCAAGAGTTCTGGATGGGAAATTAAGTCTGTGCCTGGGGCAGGACACAAGCTTTTAAAAGTTGCCTTAGGTGGGTTTCAATTTTATATTATCATTATTATACAGCTTCTCATATTTTATACAATGTTACTTTACTACTCTACTGGACCAATTAAAAAAAATCTTTCCTAACAGCATGCTAAAGTGAGCACACTGAGTAAAGTGTTATAAACAAAAAAGAATATTAAATCCTTTAATTTTCTCACAGCTCATATCACAAGTGAATCATAATGTTAAATTGTATTATGCCAGTCCAAATTGTAAAATTAAAAATCACCTGCTTATCACAATCCGTAGCAATCTTCATATTTTTTTTATTTATTACTAGTTAATGCTTGACTACAATTGGTTTATGGTGATTATTGTGTATCAATTGAATATATCAATTGAACTTACAAAACTTATTATTTATAAATATCAGTATGTGGTTGTAAAGAATAAAGTTTAGTTATTGCCATCATATCAGCTTATAGTATCATTTTAGTGATCACTATTTTTATTTCAGGAGAAGCTGCTGCATATGTTGTGTCACAAGGCACTACTTTCCGCTGGGACACTTGTGCACCCCACGCTGTGATAAGAGCAAAAGGTGGTGATGTGCTGAGTTACTCAAAACTGATACCTATCACATACAATGACTCTAAAGATCTCGACACACAGGAATATTGTAATTCTGAGGGTCTCATTGCATACACTAATCAAGATGTTTGTGATAAGATCAAACAAATACTGTATGAAAATTAAGTTTACTATTTATCATGTTCTGGTTAAAATGTATTTATAATTTAAGTACTTAAAAGTAATGTTGATTGATAAGAATGCGAAAAATTATTTTTCAAATTAACTCTAGCATCATAATTATGGATGTTAGAACCTATACCTTCTATGGAATGTCAAAAATATTGTGTGATGTAAATTTATTTCATTTATACACTTTGTCAATAACACAGAAAAACAATACTTCTACCATATCAAAATATTATATTGTATGATAATGAAATAGTGTAGATATTTATATTCTTGTCTCTGCATATTTGTAATATAAATTTTATATCTGTTTGCTTCTGATGTCCTCAATTATGTGTACTTAAGTAAATCTTTGTTAAAATATATTTTCCTTGGTACGTGATAATTAATTTGATCTCATTGTATTGTAATGTTAACTTAATTAGTTTACTTTATGCTAGTCGAATTTAAGTTATGATATTATAATATTTTGAAACATTATTGATTAAAAGAATAATTATATTGTTCATCAAATTCATTTTATTTCCTTGACCATTTATATTGATAAAAGTTAACTATTAGAACTGCTGCGGGATTCAGAGCTACTTCTTTTTTTCTTTTTCTTACTTTTTTTCTTTTCTTTATGCTTTTTTTTCTTTTCCTTCTGTTCCTTCTCCTGCAAGTAATATATTTGAAGCTATCAAACACAAATTCAGGCTTAAAGTTGACAAATATTTATATTGTTAGTATCCATTCCATGTATAATCTGTATTCCACATAAAAATATTAAATCTTGCCTGCTTTATGGGTATTTCAGGTAGAGTTGACTCAACAACTGGAGCACAGCCAGTATTCCTAAGAGCAGCTGTAACTTCATCAATTTTGGTCATATCTGCATTTGGTGCACGATATTGTTCACAGTGGTCTACTCTCAAAGTACGTCCAAGGATCTGAAAATCAAATTATATTTAAAAAATAGAATTACCTTAAAGAATTTTTTCACAATCATTTACACTAATACAACACAACCTAACCTTGTAGACTTTGTTCTGCTTCTTAAATTTCAATAGCTATAATTATGTGAGCCAATCCCTTATAAATAAGAGGTAAATATATAGTGTTACAGACTTCTCTTTAGATCTACTAAAAACCTACATTTTTGTAGTACATAGTATTTGCAGATATTCAGCTATTCGGCAAACACATTTGCATAAAGCAATTCGGCAGCACTTTTTCTACTACTTTACTAATATTAATATTTAAGGCTTTCTAAGAACTTATGCATGTGGCTATTATATATGAAAACATTTTTAAATCTGACTGGTAGTGCCAGATATTAGTGTGTTGAAACAAAATCTCTTCGCTTTATTGGAGTTGATTACATTCTGATTACCACATTACCTTGGTCCCATTTAAGTTATCCACAGCAAGTATGGTTGACCTTTGGTCCTCGTAGCAAATAAAGGCAAATCCTCTGGATTTCCCCGTTGCTTTATCTCTCACTAAATTTATGTTTACTATTTCACCGTACCTGTAAGAATACAGGTGAAATGATCAGTGATGTGTGTTACTAATAATGTATAATTCAGTTGTATAGTTTACCTAGTCACAACTATTGAGATAGAACTATTAAAATAGATTACTTAGAGACTATGTAGAGACTTCTAGACTTAACTTTCCTGATGATAAAATTAGATTATACAGTGAGGATAACAGCTACAGGAGGATAAACTAACATTGTAGTAGTTGCAAACTATACTTACTGTGAAAACACACAGATAACATCTCCCTCTGTAAGATCATATGGCATACCACCTACAAATATCCAAGCACTATCCTTGTATTGATCGTGCCAAGAACTTTTAGAGTTGCCGGATAGTTCCCTTTCACTTAATTTTAGAACATTTTTCACATTCCTGCAAAAATGTAAGCCTTGGTACATTCACTAACCTAATCAATCAACAAATTGAAATGAAAATATACACTTATTAAAAGACTTATATACTCACGTCATAGGATTCATCGTGATAAACTTATTTTTTCGTTATTATTTAAATCTAAAGAAGGGTTTATTTAATGTTTACGTCAATTTTTTAGGGTTAACGGTTAAGTATATAAACTTAACTTCCGTAAGTATGACTGAATGATCGACAAATAATTATTCATACATAATGAAAGCATATTTTAGATAGATTCATCATCTTGGGTCTCTACTTAAGGTTCCTACGGCAGAATTTAATATTTATTTAGTTTGTAATACATAAAATTAATTGGTTGCTTCAAAACATTTCTTTGCTAATTTTATGACACAGACAGGTAACTGTCGACATTGTCAATTGTCATTGCAATGACAGATAATGAAAAAAGATTATAGATTAAATTTAGATTCAAAATCATTTATTTATGTAGGTAATAATTCAATAAACTTGTGCACGTCATTTTTTGATTCTATGATCTTATCAGGGATGGATTCATAAATAGTTTGTGGATTCATCATCAACTTCAAAATCTATGATGTAGACATCCCAGTTTAACAGAAAAGAATTCAACAAATTTATGTCCGTGACGAAGTAACACTCAGGATATTCATTACAAAAAAAATTACCGCCGAAATTTACTCTAAAAGCCGAGAATGGAAAAATTAGCCATTGTATTGTAAATGTAAATTACGTATTAATATTATTAAATTGCTTATGCTTCAAACAAAATAAGAATAAATGAACTCTATATTTTAAGTTTAAATAATTATTATCATCCACATTATTTTCCAATATTGTACTTGTATTTATCTTTCCTTGAACAAATTCTTAAATTGGCGCAATGATGTTTAACAATGACGTACTTTACTTTTCACCTAATTTGTTTCTTTTCTTTGGCTGAGCGTTATCGTCGATGCAATGTTAAAAAAATATCTGTTGTTTTTTTTTACCATTTCTCAGTTTGCCAGATCAGGCCAGATGTCATCAATGTCTGTCTGATAGTTTGACGTCACTATTGTAAAAGCAAAACAAAACTCATTCTGGAAAAAAGATAGCTACTTGTTTTGTAAAACTTTCTCGTTATACGAGAACTTGAGCAGAGACTATGACGACACCTACTCCGGATACTCCAGAGCAGTATGACCAGGTAAATAACAATTATTTAAACAACATTCCTCTATCTTATTATATTTAATGCAGTATTTTTGCTCGAGTGGTGTTGTATTGTCGTCATATATTGACTTTCAGTCAGCATACAGTACAGTAACAATAATTACCCTTTCAGTTTGATGACGAGGATTCGGAGCAACAACTTGGTGCCACAGGTTCAGGTCGTAAAAGACTTTTCAGTAAGGAATTAAGATGTATGATGTACGGCTTTGGGGACGATCAAAACCCTTATACCGAAAGCGTTGACTTCTTGGAAGATCTCGTTATAGAATTTATTACTGAAACTACACACAAGTAATTTTTAAGTTATTATACTTTTTTAGTTGCTTTTTGGTCTGTAAATGTCATTTATTCCAATGATAGTAGTAGAATAATTTAGTTCAAACCTGGTGATAGGTATTGTTATGATGACACATTTATTTGCTTCATACAGAATTTTAAAATGTAACAAAGTCAAACCTCATAGATTTGATCAACTTCCAGACACCAATTGAAAAATTCTCACACATGTTAAATGTCCAATGACTCAATTAATTTATGAATCCTGGTATCCCTATAGTTAATCCATTGTTTTTCAAGCACATTATTGATGTCTTGGTAATAAAAAGGCTTTCTTGTTACAGTTTTTTTTAAACTAATATTAAAATTTTAAAATTCTACAATTTAATGCTATTGATGGACTGCAAAAGGAAATTCTGATATGTAAGTGTTGTTTATTCCAACATCCTTTTAATGTTATTACTATTGCAGAGCAATGGAAGTTGGAAGGACTGGGAGAGTGCAAGTGGAAGACATAATTTTTTTAGTTCGTAAGGATCCTCGTAAATATGCCCGTGTAAAAGATCTACTAACTATGAATGAGGAACTCAAGAAAGCTCGGAAGGCCTTTGATGAAGTTAAATATGTTGGTAAGTAGCATTACTATCCTTACAACTTGCAACATTTGATTAATATGAATGAAATGCCTACTGACAAAGACTAGTACACATTTTCAAATTTCCCTTTTATTTACTAATCTATAAATTTGAAAACATATTTCCAATAAAGATATTAAAAATGAAGCATTAATGATTTTGTTTATGTCGAAACTTAAAGTTCATACCCCAAATATTTAAGTTATGTATATTTCAATCATTTAATTGATGCCATTGTTTTGAACTTATAGAAGGTCAACAATAACTTAGATGGCCAAACAAGAACGCCATGCTTCTAAGACTGATGCAAGTAACCAGAATTTCATATTGACATTTGCTTTTGTGTCTGCACTATATACCCACTATTTAATCAATGAATGAGCTTAATGTTTTAAATTATTTATGTTCAAGCAGACTAACCTGTAAATGTTAATATTATTTACACAAGTAATTTTTCAGTGTTGTATCATTTGTTATTTTTTCTCTGTTACAATAAAGCAATAAGGCCTTTGTGGTTCGAAATATTGTTCTTGTCAACTTAAGGATTTTGAGATTTATTCTTAGTAATGAAAATTGCTTGTGTAAAATCTATTCTCAATTAAATTACAGTAACCATGCTCATTGTTGTGTTAACCCAGTTTTACTTGTTTAACATATCTTACTTAACAAATAGGACTATGTTTCAAACTTAAATTCTTACATTCAGACAATGCACATGGGATATAAATATATTTAACAATGGGAAATATCATATGTAATACAAAGTATCAATATTAACATTGTCTTTGTTGTAAATACAAGAATCCTTTCTTAATGTGACCTTTAGAATTTCAACAACTATATCTTCTTTATGTAATATCCAATAGGCACCATTAGATTGCTAACATAATTTTGGTTCCAGTTAATTATATGTACACATACGGCTGGGTTTGTTTAGTCTCCCATGCACATTAATCTGGGGTTACTATGTCAATGTTATGTATTGATTTTTATCTAACATTACCACTGATGTTTTTTCAGAATGAATGCTGGGTTTAATACTTCAGAGAAAGTAAGTGTCTATATTACAAGATTCTTGCATGTTAAACAAGAATATTGCCAATCTGCATGTGGGTAACTCTTGGTGGATTATTTTATCCGCTGTGATATTAATGTAGAATAATTCAATGTTAAAATATTGATAATGATATTGGATTGAAAGATATAGATACCCATGTGTTAAATCTTTGAATCAGATTAAATATTATAACATTAATTAAATATTTTCGACATATTTTCCTAATTTAATTTCTATACTTATTTGTTATGATCCAGTGTTTAATTAAATGTAATTTGTTTCAGATTATTCCCATTTTGGATATGGATTATGTGTATGAAAATACATAGGAGGCTGCAGTGACATTTCCGACCCATGCATGAAAATAAAACACCCTTAAAACTAAAGACTTGTAAATATAGATATAATTTGTATAAAATTAGTTTTTTCTTCTTGCACCCTGTTTTAGATTTAAAAATAATAAATTACATAAAAGTTACAAAGGAAAGGTTAATATTGACAAAAAAATTCAATTCAATGATAATAATTTATTTTGTGCAGTTACAAACATTACAATATGAAATGAATGATACAAGCTACTTCAGATATACAGAAACATTTAGGTAAGCTTTAGGAAACAATTCGTAAAATACTAAATCCTTGACAATAAAAGACTTCAAATTGTATAATGACCATTGAATAATTTACTTAAATAAGTTTTTCACTCAACAACATGCATCAACAAGATCCACTTACATGCACACCGAAATAATGAATTATTGAAAATATTATTATGAACATTTTATAAAAAATGTACGATTGCATCAACATGAATTAAGTTATAACTAATGGGTGTAAATAAATATGATTCAACGCTAAACTTCAGGTGACTAGACCTGTTTATAAATAGTTAAACATTTTCACTTTGGTTTACAATCAATTTCACAACAAACACATGTTTCCAACAAACTTATATCTAACACAGGCCACGTCTGGCAGTGTAACAGTGTATAAAATATTACCTATATTTTATAACTATGCCTGGCAAAGCAATAGATCTATCAATAAATAACACGATACATAGACACTGTCATAATAAATATAATTAAAATTAATATGCTGTATAATGTCACATGTTTAGGTATATTACTTCTATGAAGATTGTTTTTTAAACTTTGGTAACTTTTCACAGGATGACGTAGAGAATTAGTACCTACTGTTCGATGTACCTCATGTTCTTCTGTATTTGAGAAGTTTTCTTAATATTTCAATGAAAAATTGTTAAAAAACAAATTATTCGATTTACAAATATAAAAGCTACATCAGCCAATATAATCTGGTTAGAATTCGCTGGAATCGCAACGCATAGAGGGATTTTAATAAGAAAATTCGTTTAAACATGATATCAAAATATTTAAAAATATGGAAGACTACTAGCTTACTAGAGCCTTAACATAACTAAGTTACAACAGTCTGTTATACTATAGACAAGATCGGCAAAATAGCAAAAAGCAACTAGAGTAGATTTACATAAGCTAAACCTAACTACAAAATCTTTAAAAATCCACAGTGTATATTTGCAAATGTTTAGAAAAACGAGTGAGTCATTACTAGCTACTAAAATCTCGTGTAAAATTGTTAACTACAGAAAATTCAAAGTCTATAGGTAAATATTGTAAACAGCAAGGCAAGTTTACCTGTAATTTAGTCTAATCGTTTCTAAAACGAGTTATTTGTCTAAGTAACAAGATTCAATAAACATGTCTAGTAGTACTGAACTTCGAAATACTTAATTGCTAACAATATGAGTAGTATATGAATAATATCAATTCTCTGGCGGTCAATTGGTTAATCTAACTAACAAATTTACTATATAACCGCAAACATTTCGTTAAATTATGAACGTGAATAAATCTCACAAGTTACACCGTGTAAATTAATAAATAGGCCAGTGTTGGTCCGCATAAACCTAATCTATACGTGTGAGGGTGATCAAGTAATTAAAAAATGATAATTAGGATGGAATCACACATATTCGGGCAAAGAACATGTAATCAAAAATTATAATGGTCCTGTTGACTCCTTATTTTTCTACTATACATAAGTTACTCTTAATGCGTTCGAAATAATCTGTTAATTAAAACGTGCTTAAGTTTTGCATTTGAGAATGATTTTAAAATTCAATTGTAATTGTTAATACGCGTATGCCATGCTGGCCAATTTTATGACTCAATAATATGTCAGTAAAGTTGTGTGTTTTGATTAAAGAAATTTAAATAGAACCGTTTTTCCCCCGAAGGGTATAAAACGGATATTTAGGTTTCAGCCGAAGCTTGAACCACATTTGAGATTATCTTCCAATATTCGTCACGGAAATATGCCATCTCGCTCTCTCATCGGGTGTAACTATAGTGCTATCTTTGTCTATGTCATACTCCCCCCTCACCTCAGCTTACAGGGCAGCGATCGGCGGGCGTTTGCTTCAGTA
>DWJN01000826.1:0-20889 GCA_018248895.1 Carystus phorcus
TAGCCCGTTCAAACAATCAAACAAACAAACAAACAAACAAACAAACTCTTCAGCTTTATATATTAGTATAAGATTATTACGTAAATGGAAAACCTTTTATTTTTTAAGATTAGTGTTTGCTTTGCACGACTGTAAGATTTAACGTAGTTAAAATTTATAGTAATGTGATGAATTGCAAAAAAACTACATTTTATACGTAATACGTAATACTATTACATTCCTTTAACAAAGTGAAACATTCATCAGTATTAATACGATAGTTCTTTGAGTAATTGAGTTACGGACGAATTTCCATCGCAGATTCCGTAAAGCATGACTCTAGCTATTATAAGTTTCAACTAAATCTGTATAGTCATTTGTAGTGATACAGTGTTGACAGATCCCGAAAAGATATCAACAAATTCAGCTCCTCACATGGTAACGGTTTTATTATCAGTATCAATGTGTAAAAAACTGTCTATGTGGTTGTGTACTGATTTCTCGTCATATCAGTTTGTCAATTTGCGACACTATCTATTACGATACAATGAAATAAGGGGTTATCGTAGTTTGATTTCATGATGGCGTTTGCCCACTCTCTATACGGTATTATGCTGTTAGACGCAAACGGGTTCGCCAGACTGCGTTAATCAATGGGAAAATCTGTATATATTTAAAGTTAAGGTTGAATGACATGTCGACCCGCATGGCGCAATGGTCACCTGCCGGACCGCCGTTCAAAGGGTCTTGGATTCGATTCCCAGCGAAGCAGAAATTTGAATGATTAGTTTTAATTTCTGTTCTCGTTCTGGGTGTGTCTTTGTCTTTGTGTGTTGCCTAAGACACCCACAAGAAATCCTAGTGTGAAGCTATGAGTGTAGAACGAGTGTGTCACTTTTATAAATAATATTTATTGATGTGTTAATCATTGTTTAACTTCTGTATGATGTAGGTCAAATAAACATAAAATTTAGGCTTTTTTAAATGGTCTATACGGCGCAAAATATTCTGTATGTATAACTCAACAAAATTGCAGTGAAACATTTTTGTGCGCTGACAAATTACGCCGCAGCCGCCGCGACGGTCGTCGCCAAAACAGCGACGGCCTTGTAAACTCTCGTTGCGACATCGTCGTCCGACACTGGCAGGCGTGATTGCGGTCGTTGACCTAACATGAGGCCTTGCCGACTTTGTCACTTTCGTATAATTAGAATAGAACAACATGGTACCTAAATTTTGTAAGACAGTTGTCACGCACGTATTTATCTGTACCAGTCATGTAAATCACGCAAATACTCTTTTAACGGCGAGGGAAGTAGAATAAGGTTTTCTTCGTTTATGGAACCCGCTTCAGCATTACAAAACGGAGCATTGTAAGTAAGCATTGCCATTGTTATTACTCTCAGGAGTCATTTGACCTGGTACACGGGAAGAATTAAATTCCTTGTCGATTGGATTCATTGTATCGTGTTTTTATTGACCGATTTTCACAATATTGCTGTCCACTCACAAATACGTATCTATATGGTTAAGACGTTCACTGAGGTGTGAGGAACGCTATGATACAAGGTTTCCCAGAAAGGCTTAAAATTATCTAGTGTTGTGCTCCAAGGCCAACATTGCATAATGCGTTGGTGACTGTTTTATAGTTATATCTATATCTATATCGAGTATATCGAGTCAGATGTAATTATTAGCTCTAGTCGACGGTACACATCCTAAATGAAGCATTTTTCAATCAGGCAGACAGACAAATCTTGTTTTGTACTATCAGATCTCATTTTCAGAATCATCTAATACCTATGACAAATTCAATTTCACTTTACTTCCATATTTACTTCTATAGCTATTCTCCAGCAAAATATCGTGACTACATTCATATGTCTATGTATATTAGCGAATTAGTCAATGTATTTCGATGCTTTTACTTTGGACACGAATATTCTTTTAATTAAGAATGCTTTTTTCAATAATTGAATATGTGCATTTAAATCGCTAAAACCGTTTTAAAGGATAGTCCGATGTGAACAAATTCATAAAGAGAAAACTAGTCCGAAATTATGAACGGGAGACACTTCAGGCGCGAGATACCTACTTATATGTATAAAGATTAAAATCCAGCCATGCGGCAGCCGGGGCAAGATAAGTTTCCATGCAACCCCAATTTGAACCTGCTGTAGCAAATGAGCGGCTTTCAGAAGTAGGTCAAAACACGGAGGGCTGAAATTGGGACTTGCCCTCGGGTAGTAATCGGGCTAATCGTGCTCTGGGGTGACTTCGCACACAGCTAAATAGAATTTTGAATAATTGAGTGAGCATACTGTGTGTTTGAAATGTGAATAGTGAATTCGATGTTACTGATACGTTTGGAATATTGGCTCGCTTCACCATGCCATGGACAATTTATCCAAGTAGGGTACGGTTATCGATTCGACATGGAAATGAATTCTTCAGTTCGCCTTGTTGTATATTGTTTGATATTGACATCAATAACCCACTCACGGCAATCGTAACTGCATAAATACATACTGATGTACTTTCAGCGATGTTGCGTTTGTTTTTACTTTATTAGGGAAATATTTGTCTGTCACTTTTCACCAAGTCCTATAACAAAGTGTATGATTGTGTTTAACCAATTAACGACCGTGCTTGAACTGAAAAGGCCCGAAGCGTTTACAATCAGATTGCTATAGTGCCGATTTGTGAGGTTGATATTTGGAATGCTGACTGTATTAAGATAAAATCGTCATTTATTGCAGAACTCAAAAAAGGAATTCTATAAAACGTTTCGTTATTCTATAAAATTTTAATTTACTTTTGATAATCTAAATGTAAATAGTGTAATGGAACAACTGACGTAACAGATTTTTTTTGCACGAATATGGAACACATTTTTAAACATTTGTTAATAAAAATATAAAGAACATTTTTGACTACTGCTTTTTATCACTGCCCATTTTCTTGCTCAGATGCCCAGCCAATAGAGTTTTAAGGTTTGGGCGTTGTATTAAGTATTAAACGAAATTGACCTCAAAAGTAGTTTGTGTATTTTCTTCGGAATACATGGTCATTGATTGTACGATATCTAAAGATTATAGCGATATGCAGTTCGTAGTACCCAACATTTCCAACATTTCGGCTATATTAAGTCTCAATGACTACAAAACGGTATACGTCTAAGGAAAGAAGTACTTATGTATTCCTAATGTTTTTCATTCCGGGCATCTGGCGTTGAATTATTCATTCAGTTGCGCTGATGTAACACTTGTTTCTGATTTGCGTGGTATTCCTCATAAATCATTGATGGTATCACCTGTAATGCGATGCGTTCCCAGGGATTTTATTATCATTTCACTCAAAACAAAAGTTGGCATCATTGGCGACTGTTGACTCATCGCCTTGTATTTATTTTAAATCGATTGTACCTTAGTCGAGATGGTTTCTGTCCGATTATATTGTGTAATTCAAGTCAATAGTGAATAGATTTTATGCTTGTTAGTGCGCTCTATAATTTCTAATAATTTTGGCACATTCTATTATGAGAGCTTTGAGATAACAACAAAAAGGTGTAATTACTGAGTTAGTGTTTATGTAGGAAATTTAATTCAATGTAATATTAACACGTTCAATGTTTTGATAATAACTTTGCAGCCTCAGATTAAAAATTATGACAAGAGTTAATATTATACATTATTTTCTCGTGCTATTTGTACATAAATGAGTATTTAAATCTTATTTTAATTTAAACTTTTGGGAGAAATCATTTACATAAATATCGTTTATCTTAGCGTTGCATAATAGGTACATGAATTTGCCGTGAAGCACAAGTTACGTAAACTATAATTAGATAGCTTATGATAAATATATATGCTAATAGTAAATATGGAGCAGGAATTAATAACATAATCATAACCAATTAAATAAAATATAAACAATTGAATAACGCGCTCTATTCCTCTGCTCCAAATAATATATTTCCTTATAAGTATAGGTACATAATTTATAATTAGTAATGCGAACAATTGTCAGCAATTTCTATCAAGCATTTTACAAAAACACCTTAGGTACAGAAGGCACATACAATTTCTTTTTTCCGTTTGTATACTTTTGGCTATAAAAATGGGCAAGTATTCGTTAACAGATTTTTTATATAAGACAGTTTGTGGACACTTTTTATTCCGTGGCTTCCACGTGGGAATTTCAAACGTTTTAGTGATTTAGAATTTGGCTGAGTTACTAATTTTGTTGCTATGGTAATGCTTACCACAGTTACCACAGCGAAACGTTATACTAAAAAGCTTTATAACATTAATAAACACAGATTTGTAAGAAATATGTGAAAAAAATATTTTGTTTTACAGTAAGAAATAGTTGAAAATAGTCTTATTTATCAGATTCTAATGTATTTCACTAGAGTATCGCAATCTACATGTAAAAGTATATTCCCAGAGAGCGGGTCCAAATTCTAAGAGATCGCTAAACACTATAAAATCGATCAATCCACGTCTTGCTAAGTCTATAGTATGGCGTGGCCCACTATACAATGTGTTACGTTACGAAGGCGTGGGACGATCTATTTAGCCTGAGGTTCCACAAAGCGTATTAAATTAAACGGCTGCGTCAGCTGAATAGCGCCCATTACAATTTATAACCTCGCCAAACTATAGTCTATGGTGTAAGCTTGAAACTGTTTAAGACAGTTACTAAACTATTTGTACATAAATAACTATATTCTGTAAGATACATGATCCTCCTATACAATTGAATATAGTTTGAATTAGTCTTTATTCCTATTTTAGTTTCTATAATGTAACTGTTCATTGATTAATAAACTATTCTATAATAGAAGACACTGGTCTTTGAAACATAGTTTCGACTATCTCGGAAAATTCATAAGCCAATTAACTTCTGTTGCAAATTGTAATGATATCTTTTATTAAAAGAATCTTCAGAAACAGTAATGAACTTAACGAAACCTCGGAACTCAATGGCATATTGTGACTGTAAAACATTACAAATATTTTAAAACACACAATAATATTTGTTTTCCAATGTGTGGTATATGTTCACATAGTAGAACGGAACCGGGCCGAACGATGTGCGCTCGGGGCGATCGTTGACCGCAGAGAATGCATCGCACGCGCATGCCTGTTCGCTCCCAGCTGTTTCTGTCCGTTTCGCCCTCGAACGAACGATTCTCAACAATATTCATTCTCCACCTATTATGGACTCTTAGAATAAGTATTTCATATTTTGGAACACATCTTCGTTGTCAAACTTGGTATTACTGGTCAGAAACCTGCGTTTGATGAGCGTTAATAGACCGAGCGATGATGTTAGTAGAAGACGAAATGAAAGGAAATTTATTTCTTATTTTCTATTTATATCTATTTTTCGGAAGTTAAACGCTATCGCTTAAATAAATGCCTACGGTAAATAATTGATCTTGCAAGTTGTTGTTTTTCTTATTCACACTTACGAGTATAGTAAGGGGAATTATTATCTAAGGCTTTATAAAACACATATCAAAACGGACTGGTCTTTAAAGTAATCATCTAATCCAGTATACATGTAATAAATAGTCTGTTATCACATAATCAGTCACTCTTCAATGTGTTATCAGTTTATGTATTTGATTCAAAAGTAATACCCTATTACGAATACATTGTTGTATATTATATATACAGTATGACAAAAATATTATAGTAATTAGTATAGTTCTCATCACATCCAGAGTACGCATTGCATGGGTTTATGCATATTAAAAATAATTGTTCTTTAATTGCGGAGAAACACGTAGTGATTACACCATAGTGATTTTCTTTAATACTTTATGCGATACAGAGTATTGAGAAAACAACCTTTGAAAGAATAAGCTTAGAAGTCTCTTATTAATGCAGTATATTTTACAATATGAACATAGCCATATCTAACACCAAATTCCTCAATTTCATCTCGTACGTAAGTATATACGTTAAACTGAAATAGATGTAGCATCCATTTGTAATTATCACTACGTAGGCACGTACTTTACAGGCTTTTTTTCCCACAGCGTTGTCCTTACTAGCCGGTCGACGTATAATTAGAACCGGCGGCCATTATGGATCCGCCATTGTGAATTCCTGACATTTCAGCGTCTTTGCATCGAACCGTGAAAGAGTCCATACATTTTTCCGGGACGTCTGTTTCAGTTTGCTTTGATCATTATAATCTTTTACATTTCTATATAATAGTTGTTTAACATAATATAATCGTATATATCATGATTAAGTTAGTATACGAAATTATTTTATATTTTGCCGTAGAGATGAATAAGTGCGGGTGTTTTCAGGTAGCAAATCCACCTCGCTCCACTGTTCCGGAGGATTGAGGCCCTTATCATGGCCGGGGCGTTTTTATGGGCGACAGCAGAAAATAGGGCGTTCGTAAATGTGTTCCAGAATCTAGTAATATAACACATATCGTCTATACAAAGTTTTTGGATACACACAATGTAACGACGGTTATAAGACTGAATTTGAAAAGCGAGACACTTTGGATTTAACACTAGCTTTTGTCTGCAGTTCGTTTTACGACTACGAACATTGACTTCTGATTTGGTATATGGAGTTCCGCCGTTGTGAACTTTATATTAATGATGAAACTTTGTTCACAATTAGACCTTGAGAAAAAAATGTTAAAACATCACTCAAGAATATATTTTTTCTTGTGTATCGTAAGAACCTAAAAAGCCATGATGAATAGATCTGATGACTTTGAACTTGTTTCAAACTGTCAAGCAAAAACTTTGTCTTTGAATTGTGAATTGTAATTTCATATCTAAGGCCCGATTTTTTAATTATGTTATATATGTTTATTCAGATAACCTTGCCATCGTGTCTTCGTAAACCTCTTTTAATTCTGACGCTGTATTAAATATTATTATTTTAACTTCTATTAAAGCATATGATAGTGTCGGTTTCTGATGATACTTCAAACCGAAGTTAAGCTTGCCTCCTATTGCGGAATATATAGTTTTGTTAATTGACATTGTCATAAGCTCGGAGTTATCTAATGATTAATACCGTTATTTCGATGATCTACATAATTTTATAGCTGCTACAATTACTTTGATGAGAAAATTTCAAGGCAACCGACCTAATGCATTATAATATCAAGGCCCTCTTAACTCGAGGCCATTTAACCCCTATACTTCTACGTAATATTCATAGGATGTATTTCTAGATATTCCTATGAATGCCTTTGTTATCGATATGCAAGTATCTCAAATAATAAACAAAATATCTGAAAATTAAAAATATGAAAATCAATTAAATACTTCGATTACTATGATATCCAAAGCTAGAATACTTTATAAATTTATAAGTAATTCACTACGCAACATTATACATTATCTGTGTAAACTTGCAAACATGGGCATACTGGTCGTGAAATAAATAATTAGAGCCTAGCGTAGCCATGGAACAACATCTTGACACAACACATAATATCTGTGTAAATATGACCTCAATCGGTCATGTCGTTCATAAGTGATATAATATAATAAATAACAATATATAGTATATCTAATATACAGTGATATTTAATATATGATATTCATTTTAGGACGACTTATATAATGTTGGTAACTGCTTAGCTTAAACGACGTGAAGCAAAATAAACATTTGTTTGTTTTGCTAAAGAGAATTTTGGTATCTCATTGAATATGGATGGCGAACAGTATACGGCCTAAGCAAGGTCAGAGGAGTACACTTCCTTGTTTATTAACTTCTAAGTATCATCGTCGGATTGGTCCTATTCAGTACTTTAAATTCGCGGAAAGACAGTTTTCTCGATAAAAGTTGAAGTTATGGCTACAATTTATCCGTCAAAGATGGTTATTTGCTGTTAATAGTGCTTAGGTTACTGACATTAAGAGTTTTAGGGATGCAATATTAAGGATATATCCTATTTAAAGGATGTTAAACATAAAGAATGGAAGTAGTAATACCATTAAATAAATCCCCAACTCCCACTACCCTACTTTCTTGATCGAGCATGTCAATTTATTAATTTCAATGTCACTGAGCTTGCTTTAACAGATTCTTATCATGGAGTTTTATTCCTCTACATTGTTTATGTTTTATTTGCATAGAAATCATTTCGATTTCTGTGTTCCTTATTTTAATGATATCAGATTTCGTTTGTTGTTGTTTTCCAGTTGTTCAAGGAATTATAGGGGCAACTATTATTGGTCTCATCGATTCAAAACTTAGTATCCTAACCTGATTATACAGCTTATTTTGAATCTCCAGGGTACCCAACTCCTAACCAACTTATGGCGGAGATATCGAAAGCTCATTGGAATGATCTCAAAACAACCTTGTTAGAAGTCTTGTTTTGAGTCAGAGATTATTTAAATTTACCTTTTTACCTAATTCTTATACTCTTTAAGTTGTATTGTTTAAGGAAACACGGAATATTGCTGGAAACAATAACAGAGAGAACAAAAAACTATCTCTCGACTGACCCGGACTTAACCGGTTTTATTTCAAGTACGATTGCCGATCATTACTCCCAATTCTAAATACCAACTATCTGCGTTACACAAACAACGTTACAATAGTATCTCATAAATTAACGTTCGATCGGCGTTATGTTTTAACTTAATATGTGGTTTTACCGGCCCTCAGGGTCATAATAAATATAACGCCGTCCTCTCCATAAATTGCTGTAATTTTTTATACGAGCTATCCTTTCTTTAACAAGGTGCATGTCGCTCGTGTATACAACCGGTATTTCTAATTGAAGACATTTTTTACGGACATGTAATACCGAAGTAATTGTACCGGTCGATTGTCAATAACTCATTATTGACACTGTTTGTTAGCGTTACTAAACGATAAAAGCATGGAAAGGTTACTTGTCGCAGTTTCCAATGCATAGCATTGGTGTTAGTGTGTAAGCGGTTTTTTTCATTCGTAACTGAGTTGATGACTAACAAAATAAAAGACTTACAATGAATAACTACTTGCTTCTCATATTGTCAATGAGAAATATCAAATATGTTATTTTTTGTGTATAATTATTTAACATGCGTCTAATTTATCTATCATGGCTTTTGAAATTAACCATAAATAAAACAGTTCCTTTTAAACGAGGTGACGACACGGTGCGTGAATAGCAGTTGTTAACACACTTATCGCTGTTTCTTGAAAGGATTATCAAAATATTATTGAACTAACAGGCTTGGTAACTTAGAAGTTCTATCAAATCAATTGAAATTTCTGAAACGTTGATTAAAGAATGATAAATCAGGAAACAAAATGGATTTGACAAACGATTCGGAGTCAAATTTGCCAGCTCTTTTTAACTGATCAATTATTCAAATCAAATGACACAACTGACGTTTGAGAGCAATTTTGATAGTTTATTCGTAAAGCTTTAGTTGATCGGCCTTTCAGAAACTGGAGGTTAGTGGCCTTCACTCGGATCCGCGTGGGGCGGGGCCATAGTAGCGGTGCCGTCCACTCGGATCCAAGCGACCGTGCTGTTAATTTTGTAGTAGTCAGTAAAGCGCCGGCGTTCGAGGCGAGTAAATGTCGTATTGCGCGGCCACACCGCCTGTATCTAAGGGATATTTAGTCTCTTACAAAAACTAATATAGGTTTAATTCTAATAGTGTTGTGGTGATTTTTATACACGATTTACGGGTGGTATTTTTGTAAAAAAATGGACAGTAAGGCTGGGTCGTCCAGAAGTAAAATTAAACTGGTTATTTCAACATCTCGTGCTAATAAAAAGTGTCGACAAAGTGATGATTATGTCTCTGAAGGTTCTGAAGAATATAATGATGAGGAAGTGTATTCGCAAGTAGCTCACGAAGAGGAGTTATATTCAAGTTCAGAAGGATTTTGCGACAATTATTTAAGTATTTTTGATTCAAGTTCGAATACGACCAGCCGTAGACCACGAGCTGGTGAAACTCTAGCTGAAACTTCAAGGTCACCAGCATCAAAGCGAAATTTAAGGGATTCAGACAGTAGCCCTGTTATTCGACGTAAACGATTGAAAGCTATGGTCATGCCTAGCGTATCTCTTCTGAGATCTAATGCGATCACTCCAAACGTATCGCCAAAACATAATGACGCCCCTCCATATTTGCCCGTTCTGAGATCTGAATGTAGTACTCCCGACTTCCCAGGCGACAACGATGATGTCCCATTGCCTGTCTATTCACTCAATAACTCGCCTTCTTGTCAAGGAGCCACCTGGAGCAGTAATCCAATTTCAATGAAAACTATTAATTTCTCCAAGCAACAAGAACTCTTAGTGCCGCCTCCATTAGATCCTTACGAAGCATTTCGTTTATTAATTGATGACGATTTATTGGATCTTATTGTTCGAGAGACGAATGCAAATGCACTAAGAATGGGCACTGCAGATAACGTGAAGCAAAACTCAAGAATAAAAAATTGGAAAGATTTAACTAGACAAGAACTGCTGACATTTCTTGGACTTCTTCTTCACACTGGAACAATTCGACTAAACCGATTAAGCGATTATTGGAAAAGGCACTATTTATTTAATATTCCATGCTTCGGACAATTCATGTCTCGAAATCGTTTTTTATTGATATTAAGATGTCTGCACTTTTCGTCGGAATCAATTCAGGAAGACCGCCTAAAAAAAATTCAACCGTTTATGGATTACTTTAATAACAAAATGAAAAATATTTATTGTCCGGGTAAAGAGTTATCATTGGATGAGTCCATGGTTTTGTGGCGCGGGCGATTGATGTTTAGACCGTATATAAGGAACAAGAGGCATAAATATGGCATTAAACTTTATGTCCTAGCAGAACCAGATGGCACCGTTTTAAAATACGAAGTATACGCAGGTGCAGATGACGAGACGTCAGGTCAGTGTCATACCAGCAAGATCGTCTTAAAACTCCTAGAAGAGAGACTAGATTGTGGCCACCATGTATACATGGATAGTTATTATAACTCGTATGGTTTGGCTATAAAATTGCTAGATCGACAGACATACTGCACAGGAATATTAAGAAGCAACCGCAAAGATAATCCTGTTGAAATTGGGACCATCTCATTGCAAAAAGGAGAAAACAAATCCTTATTCTTCAACGGTGTTCATGTAGGTATATGGACAGACAAACGTTCCGTACTGTATATTTCCACGGAACATGGTGACGAGATGGTGAAAACTACTTCCAAAAGGGGATCTGTAGTATTGAAACCAAACGCAATTGTCCATTATAATAAGTTTATGTCGGACGTAAATCTTCAAGATCAGATGCTGGCTTATTACCCAATCCAAAGAAAGACGCTGTGGTGGTACAAGAAACTGTTTGTGCATATGCTGCAAATGAGCCTCAGTAATGCAATGCACTTGTACAACAAATTTTCTACGAATGATAAAATGAATCTGTACGATTTCCGTTTAAAAATACTGGAAAGGCTTCTTCCACATCCTAAAAGAGTCAATCGACGCAATGTTTTGCAAATGAAACATGAACTCACTAAAATAGAAAAGACTCGATCAAGGCAAAAGAAGGTAGGAAGTGTCGTGAAAGAAACCATCGAAGTGGCCCGAAAAGAATGCAAAAGCTGTAAAGCACAGAAAAAGAGAGTGCAAACAATTTATGAATGTAAGCAATGTGAAGGTTGTCCAGGCTTCTGCACAAAATGTTTTTGTCTGGCACACTCCTAAATTTTGCGTAATAGAACTTATTTCGCGTGACGAGTTGTCACCTAATTAAATTTTTTTGATGTCAGGAGATCTCTCATTTTTGCCAAGGACAATTTATTTTTAGAATTGTATTTTAATTTAGAGTTACTTTGTCCGTTTCTTTGAATAACTCACCATCATTTAGAGTAACTCAATCAAAGTAATAAAGTAAATCAATTAGAGTTTTTCAGTTGAACTTATAGTTACATATAATGTTTTTTTATTAGATTTTTTATTGTATTGCTACTTTGCACAGATTGATGAATGTCTTCCTAAATAAATAATTCTCCATTTATATTCATATTTTATTAACTTTCATTTTTTTTATGTCCAAACCACCACGTCATGATGATGACGGACGGACACTTTTAATGTATGTCATGTATAAGCGTATATCTATATCATGTATAAGTTGGTGTATGAACTGTGTGTGAGTCCTATGTGTGTGAGGGTATGTTTTTGTGTGCCATATTTTACAAGATTTTGGTCAAGGAAACGGAAACGACTCGTTTTGATTACTTTCCTTAGATAATTTTACTCAAGATCTTGGTATTTCATAAAAAATCAAGAGTTTGTCAACATTTTGTGACATATTAGAACGCAAAAACGCACTCGCGGAGCAAACATCTATGATATTAGTATATGAACTACTGCCATCCCCTCTTAGATCCGAGTATTCGGCACCCGACGAGCTGTGTATCGGCACTCGGATTCGAAAAATATTTTTGTTATAAAAATAATAATAATATACATATTACATTTACATTATAATATACATATATGAATATATTTACTTAATCAAAATTTGCCATAAAAAGTTTTGGTTCCCGACTATTACTTTGCTTACATGTAATGGTTAAAGTGTAAGTGCCTACTTAATGTGAGCTAGTCTGACTTTTAAGTCTAAAACAAAACAACTAATAACTTGAGACAGTTTTGAAATCCCCCTATCACGTTTCTAGTTTATTCACGAGTGAGGGTCTAGATGACGGGCGTCTACCTTTTAGTAAAGACGCACACACACAACCTGCGTACGTACCCGCATACTTTCCCTTCTCTGAGTGAATACGTAATCGCTGCCCTCGGCTTACACGGTGCGTTTTAGCTCCGCGGAGGGATCGAGACCTAAAATCGGTTCGCATCCGTGCGCTGTATCCATTATTTATCACGAACATTCCCAGGCACGTGCAAATCCCTAGAAGAGATTTCGATGTGTGTGATATTTAGTATGCAGGTTAAGTTTCGAATCAGCCGGTCTCCGATACAGATTAGATCTTGAAGAGGCAGTGTCAATTTCAGCTACAATTTCAATATCTGGGAGAGTGTTCAAACAAATTGATTGTGACGTTGGTGTTGTTTTGTTTAACTTAGATGATGATGATTATGATAATGAGCTTTATAGTGTTTTGTGAATTAGAAATATATATATTGGAATACTCACGAATAAAATATAACTTCAAGCACAATCAATCAAAACTCTTACTTATTAAGCTCTTAACAAAAATTCTATATTCAACCTTTGTATTCGATGGACTTCAAGTAGCTTTTCTATCTTCAGATTATTGCGTATTTTTCACCCAACCCCTGCCCCCCTTAATATTAAGAAATCCCTGTATAGTTAAATGTTTTAGATTCATGGTTAAAGTCATCCTTAGCGTTTAATTAAGTAGAAACATAGATAAGAATAAAAATAGTCCGTTATTGACAAACTTTCTCAACAAGTCTTAACATGTTGACATTATGCGATATAACTTCCGTTATAAATAGTTATAGTCATTGAAGTGACTTTTTTACAAGTTTAATTATAGAAATGTAATATGGTGTATTTCATATATTTTTGATGTATGTACATCGAAAACTGTCAATTAACTACATATATAATAGATTAAATTTAGAGCGATATGTTCTATGATTTATTACTTACACAGAAAAGGGTTATATGGTACTATTTTAACGGTAATATTCATTGGACAAATTCGGTAAAAAAAAAAAAAAGTAATTTATATTTAGCTCCCTGAAAGACTGTGTAAATACGATTTTTCCTCATTAATTATTCATTATTCACATTTATATCATTTTAAACCTATTTAAACTAGCGAATTAAAAAAATCACGCCACGTTTAAAAATGTTTCCCCCGCCAACGCTGTCTCGCCGGGACCATGATCCATGTAATATCGTTATAAATACATATATGTAAGTCTTGAAATAACCGTTTGCTTAAAAAAAGACTATTAGTTTGTAATACACTAATTACTTTAAAATGAATCGAACTCTTCATATAATTATGTCATTAGAGTTCTAGATCAAGATTCAAAGCTCAGACCTATAATTAATTTTCAATTACTGTTTTTAGGATTTGATACAATACTGAAATGCTGTTGCAACTTCTGAAAGCCAAAACGAAAATGGAATGTCTTATAAATTCAATAAAAGTTGAAGAAAATTGCTTCGCGGTAAATTTGTAAGCATTTGGCGATATAAAAGTTGTAATGGTGATAGCTAATGTTATTAAATACGTAAGTTAAAATTATCTACCGTAAGATTTTTTAATGAAGGTTACGTAAGAAACGCGGTTAATTTGCAGTTACGCAATTTCTCGATGATAGAATATTTGGTAGCGGGACATTTGGAAATATTGGACTTCGATCGCTTGCACCTGTTTATAAGATGAATCAGATTTATGCGTAGAGGTATACTTATATATATTCGTTGTAGTACTATAAGTAAATACATGAAAAATTACAAAAATATTATAACTGCTGCATGTATGACTTTTCGGAAGAAAATCTTTAGAAGAAAGCTGATCGATTGTCGTACTTACTAAAACTATGAAGCCGTGCATCTAACGCATTTGTAGTCTACTTTATTTTGTGTAAACGCTCTAGTAACTAACGACCTTTACATAATTATTAGAAAAAGTTATAAACAATGCAAAATAAGACGCATATAGTTGTCTACGATTATACTCTCCGGAATCCTTAGCAATCGAAAACGTAAAATGCATGTGTAACTTCAATGATACGAATACTGATTCGATTTAATTATAGATGCATATATTGGCCATGGCATCGGCTTAAAATATATATGTTTTTACAAGTTATCTCGTCATCTCTAAGAAATTGTTACACTGTCTAGCCTCTCAGGGATCCTTTTTATTTTTGTTTGTGTTTGTTGACGCGCCCGGCGAGAATCATGACAGGCAACAATGTTTTGCAACGGATCGCGCGACAGGTCTGCGCTGTCGGCGCGTTCGTTGACCCACTGAACCCGGCGGGAAACGCGCTCGGTGCAACGCCACCCAACCCGACTAAGACCGACGCCATTCGAAAAAGTGTAATTATATTTTGGCGGGAAAGTAATTGACAGGAATAATCGCTTTGTCAATAGACAAAAGAAAACCGACTTCAATTAAATGCGCTGCAAGAAACATTCCAATTTCAAAATGCGCATTATTAGGCATAACTTAAAAATTACTTGTCAGATATCGCTCAAATATATGGAGCTATAGAGAAACTTCCAAAACAGTACACCCAGCAAAAAGTTACGAATACACATAAAAACAGGTATATTTAGTAGTTTGTTTTAACATTGACGTTGGTTAGATATAATATCATATCCTTATAATGTCTTCTGAATAAATAATTTATATATTTTTAAATTATGGAATTATTTACATATATACTTAAGTAGTAACCTACTTACTACTGTTGTATATAAAGATAATTTTGAACAGAAGAGAAGTAATAGCGAAATAAATTATATTTAATTACCTTCTACATTCAGAGTCAATAAGATAATTAATTATTATAAATAGATAATTAGTCATATTCTGTACAGTCCATTAATGAATATGAGAAAATTAACTAATGAAAAAGTAAGTAATAAGTACCTATATTTACTATGTATTTGTAACAATACCAACTTTCATAAAACTTAATGTAAAGACCAGAATCCTGTTACAGTTTTATTATTGCTATAAAATGCCATATACCAAAAAATTCATTATGTACTTATGAAATATACTACCGTTCTCCTGAGAATTTTATTTCCACTTACTCTGTTTAAGTAATTGAGACCGATTCGATGTGTAAACATTTTTTAACGCTCAGATAGTATCAACTTAGTACTACTAACATTCACTACTAAGTTAATGTATTGTTAAAACAGATAAAGAAACAAAACAAATTACGATCACCTGACAGAATTTGCGTTGTAGATTGTCTGTAGTAATTTTTGATAGATTGTATTAGTATATGGTTCGTTTACCCAACAGACATTGTTCCACAACATATACATAACCGATGAAAAAACACTATATGTTAAGTGAAGTCCATCACAATGTAATCCTGTAAAATGTATTCAAATCGGTAAGCCGTTTCTGAGATTAGCGTGCACACACATACAGACAAAATGAATGAAAAAATATTGTTGTTCTCTTGCGTATATAAAGGTCATAAGTGTATTTATAAATACCCACATGAAATAAATAATTTGAATTTGAGTTTGAATTATATTTGTCATGCACAGACAGCGATCAGTTACAGTTTTATTATATGTATAGATATGGCCCCCTTATTTATCTAAATTTACATAAAAATCGTTTTAATGGTTTTATCAAATCTAATGAAAACTTTTTCAACTTCTACTGAATCTGTTATTGTGAACTTCTTCACATATAATGAATTACCGCGGAATACATAATGATTTCAACTTGATTACGTAGACCTGATGATGAAATCATAAGGTGAACAGTGGAATAGCCCAATTTAACACAAAAATATTTTTTCAATTAGAACCAGTAATTCCTGCTAGTAGTCCGTTCAACCAAACAAACTAACTCTTCAGCTCTTAACATTAATATAGATAAACACCGGCCACAGGTTTCGTTTCAAACATTAGTTAATAGCATAAACGGCGTTAAACGTAAAGCAAACGTTACAATGAGTCGTATCATCGCGTATGATGTACCTATCTTAACCTTGTGGGTTAATTGTGTCACATACTTACGCACGTATCGCATTTACAAGTACCTACTACGTGTGTACTCGTAGTTCTTTATTTGTTTTATTGTTTCTATTGTCTGTATTATATTGCAGCGTAGTAACTTGGATATAACATAGTGTATTTAGTACTAGTCACATATAGCACGGAAATAATGAAAACCACTATATCAATCCTTAAATCAAGTCTCGGCCTAAAAGGATGCGCGCTTAATCGTTTGTTAACGATTCTCTAATGATATAAAACTTTTTAAAAATACATGCATCGTTCTTACCCATAGAAATGTTGAAATTTAAAACATCTATAATTTCATAAAACTACGGTAGGGTAATTATGATAAAATACCTTTAGCCTTATTAATCAGAATTAAAGATATAGATGTAAAAGTAAAGGCCATTTTGAAGTTTACGTGCAGAGTTAAAATACATTATTACATACATAAGCTTAAAATAGATGCGTAAGAGCATCGATTTTCCAATTGATAAACTTGTCTCAGTGTCTCATTGCGCAAATTGAACGCGGCCAGCAATTTCCTGTAAACAAAGCATTACTTAGGTAACTTGTCACTAAGGTATTTATTGAGTTTACCTTAACTTTATTGGAAGTTACGAGAAAGCATAGCACGCGTAAGTTGAATTGTGTTGTCTGGTAAAACGGCGGTTATAATCTTTCGCGTTCGGCCTAGTTTCACAACCTTGAATAAGTTACCTACTGTTTCTATTAATAGAGCGAGTTTCCCACACAGAACGGTGTGAAATGTACTGAACTGAATAAATAAATATATCTTTAAAAATCATGCAGTTGTAAAATAATTTGCAATGGATGCATAATCAGCTTATCTTGTACAGTGAGTGACAATAAAATTTATAATCAGTTCCTATTATAGCCAGGTGTTGTAGACCTCTGACGAAACCTCTAAAGTCGTTAAAAAAGATTTCATTAAGCTCATGAATGATACATTCTATACCATTGTTAGGTAAACAAAAGCGATATTAACTTTAGATTTCTTCATAACGTTATCAGAGATTTGAGAAATCTACCAATCAATACTTAGCCAGCGTGGAGTATTACCTTATATTGTTCTTGAGTGTGAGTCACTCCATAATTCATGTAGTATTAGTTCTGTCTTACATTAAGTCCATAACAATATCGTTTGCAAGATAATCTTTCAAGGGCCCCGGAAACCTGGAACGTGGATAATGACGGGTTGACAGTTCGACAAGTACAATCGTTGCTAATAAATCTGGTTGAAGATAATCTATAGCATCCGGTTCTATCTTAAGTTGCCACACGTTACATTTCGTTTATAGTAATTTTGGTATCTTTATTATACGTGCAATTTGATACCGTTTATTTTCTAGTTATCCAGAAAATTACAAAACGGTTATAAGAGTTATATAGTTATTTAATTTTATATATATTATGATTAGTTGACAAAAATTATAACCTCTACGGTTATCTAACTAGAAAAGATGCAATGCAATAAAATACAGAGTGAAATAAATCATAGACAAATAACAATAGACAACAAAATATTAATTTCATGTTTTAAATTAATTATTTAACAACTTCTTGTCAATTTTAATTTTCCACGTTACAAATTGCGTCTAAATTATTTTATTTATTGTTATAGATGTCTTTATTTATTTTTATGCCGAAATATAGATTTGGTTGACGTACTCGTAGCTTGTTCATGATTTCAACGCTGTTTTTGGAACCGTACCAACTTTAGGTCGAGTATTGAGGAATAACATTCACGATTTAATCTCGTTCCGCCGGTGACCATAGTGACCCTAAAACGCTTTATTAGTATGGATATTGTAATATTAAGACAAATTTGATAGACGCAACATGATTTTACATACACGGACATGACCTTCAGCTAGAAGATAAACGCAGGAGGTTAAATGAAAGGAACGAAAGGTTTTCTAGAAACCTCCCGCTACGAAAGTTGTAATGCAAACAATTGACAGGTAACAAATAAAACGAAATTTCAAAAACACAATAGTCTGTGATTGGGTAACATATTCATTTGATTCTAGATATCTTCTCTCTTTTCTTTCTCAGGGGTGGAATACTTTACCGATCAACTAAACAGTAACATTAAAAATAAATCCGGTTTTATTTTTGTATGCATACCGAACGCCAAGTTCTCGACATTGGACGGAAAGTTAATATAAAAAAATCTTATCTTAGCTTTTCAGAAGTAGGTATTTATAGAATGCATCATGTTTACATCGTTGCAATGAGTTAATCATATTTCAGACTTTATTTAGACAGATTTTATTTTTATTTTACTTTATTTTAGGGTAAACAACATGACAATACGTTGTTGTTACAGCTAAATGAATAAAATCTTAAATTTAAATCTTTAATGTAGTCTTAATTATAGGCTATTACGGCATGCATTGTAGTCGAGCTGAGTTACATTTTATCAGACTTACTCCGCCATCTGTTAGAATCTTATGGAACTAATTCTTTTTAGATATTCAACAAATATTTTGCAATAAAATAATTTTGCGACTATAAATTGAGATGTAAGCTATCCTATCTTTCAAGTTGGATAAAACTGCACACGGTGTGCCAAATTTGATAAAAATCGATTAAGTAGTTTGGGACTCCATCGCGGACAAATACCGTGACACGTACTTTATATATATTAAGATAAAACTAAGACTTTTAATTTATTATTGAGTTACAATTTTAAAGGTAAATGCATGTTTATATTTATTATCTTAGTGAATAATGTATAATTAAGTTTATTTGTATAAAGATTGATAGCATGCAAGAGTTTTATTGCAATCATGCCTCGCAGTAGGTAGATACTTGCAGCTCACGATTGCACGCACTCGAGATGTGGTATCTCTCATGAAACCGCGCTATTTTGGATCCGGACCAACTCGTACTGTTGAGATGAGTGTTTGGAGGAATTTATATAATATATCATAGTAGGGATTTATCAGTGGATTGGAAGTCGACCGCTCGTTCGCAGAATCTTGTTTCGATCCGTGATAATATCCTTCTGATGTTGTATATTCGAAGTTAATTATCACTTCCCTTTGTAAAGGATCGTGAGGAAACGTGTCTATTTGAGAGTTCTCTATAATTGATACATATGTAAACTGGTATATACAACTGGAAAATATTTGGGAAAAACAATTTTAGGGGATTTGTTGAAGTGCTAGATTCCGTATGATATTTAGATTTTTTATCTGTTTACTCGTTTTTGTTGCTGCCAATCTCGACATTCTGACCAACGGATTCCACTGCAATTTACTGATGTTGTAATAATCTGGAGGTAGCATTTAGTGATTTTTTTTAATCAATTGCTTCTCAAATAAAAAAGATATGACAATTTAAAAATTCCGTGTAAAGTTTCGAGCGTGAGTACTAACGCTTAGGTTTACCAAAACGATTCAAAGGCTTATTAGTGTACTCATATATGTGTAGTCTGAAAATCCATACCTGGTAAATCTGAGGAGGTATTTAATTCCCTTATTCCAAAAATAGCGATGTTAAAATCATCATACTCGTAAAAAATTATACTGTAATGTCACATGTTAACTATTGTGAAGTTCACGCATCAAAGGAAGTCACTAACGATAACATAAACATACCATTTAGTAGATACCCATTACTATGTATTTGGTTCAAGGTCCATGAAAGTCCTACGTTGCAAGGTTTACGTATATTTTCAGAGGGAAAACGTTGTATTTCGTTTTATTAAGGTCGACCATAGTACTGGAACGGCAGCCTTCATTCCTTATCATGAAAGTCATTTATACAACCAACTGGAATTCTCGTTGAGATCTTCATGTTTTATTTAAATCCATGGGAAAAGTTTAAAAATGGCTATGTATATTTGGCAACGGAATAAACCACTTTGGTAAACGGACATTTTATTAAAATTACTATTTATGTTGATAAAGGTGTTTCATAGCTTGATTTCCGTGGTTTATGTGAATAAATGACAAACGGAATAGATTATGATGATGATTGGTCAGCATCGCCCATAATACCTCAGCAACATCGAAGCGCTGTCACTCAAGAAAATAGAGAAGAAAGAAATAATGATACAGCTTTTTTAATCATAATCATCAACGAATATACAATGAATATAATTCGTTGATTAAGACATCGTACATCGAATAAAATGTAATGTTAGGATTGTAAATGTC
>DWJN01000827.1:0-20886 GCA_018248895.1 Carystus phorcus
GGGAGACCACATCCTCGGTCTGATAGGTCGTTGAAGTGACAGCCCTAAGCTGCAACAGTGCCGAGTGCAGCTGCCGTCAAACGAGTTGTGCTGAATTCACAAGAGCGTGTAGTGTTCTTACCTCACTCTTTACCCCTCGCCCCGCGCCCCGCGCACCTCTCACCTCGCCCGGTGCCGCGCTTTCACACTTCGCTCTTTCAAAGCTTTCCCTATTGTACATACCAAACTTCAGTACCTAACTGCTTACGTTTCCTTAAAAGTTTTATTTCTATAAGTCACCTAAGAAACTTATGACTTTTTATCCGTACAAAAATTCTCATTCCTTAATAGATTGTACCTATTTTAAATGTTGTTTTCGTCTCACATCTCAAGTGTGTTTGCATGGCATCGCATCGATGCGCAAGCTACCATAATAACATTATTGGTAGTCTGATAAAACTTGTAAAGTGACCTTAGACGAGCCAAAACGTAAATTCACCACGTTAACAAACAAAGAAACCAAGTAGTTCAGACAAGTACTACGACAAATATCACATCTTAATGACATTTCGAGTAATATGCAGCATCGACACCATTCGGAAACGCACTCAGCGAACCTCTAAACAGCTCGACGTCCTGCCCAAGGCAAACCAGTAATGCACTTTTAATCGCCTGCTTAAAGTGCAAGGCACTTGTCCGGCTCCATGCCTCCGTCGCAACGATGATCGGTATAACTTCAATGTTTATAAATTGTTACGACAAAATTACTGAACGTATTATTTTTATACTATCTTAAACTGTAATATTTATATGAATAAACAAACTGTCCGTCATGCATAAGACGAATTCAAACCTTTTTTAACATTAATGCTTCACGTCAACCCAATTGATGGTAAGTTTTGAAAATGTCTGAGATAGTGGATTCACTAGCTTAGTGAAAGCCTATTCACTCTCTTTTTGGTGTAAATCCGCTTCTTTTCAAAGGAAATTGAAATCGACGGTGAACGAAACGGTGCGGTAGACAATGCCGAGGGAACCATCGGCTCGTGTGCCGCGACTACAACAAGCTGCATGTTCGATAAACTTTCCATTTCGTCATCGAGAGAACGCGGCGCCATCTGGCTGCAATTTCTCGTGTTGTCGAGCCTTCGACGGCGCAGTGCGTTGTTCGGCGCGATGTTATCGCCGCCGCCGCCCGCCGCCCGCGGCCGAGAGAGCGGCCCTTTCTACATCAATTGTTTATTGAACTCCACGGAGACGGTGAGCCTGGACGAAGTATAGGTATACTGCTTAATTAGCCTGTCGAGAGAATACAATTTTAAGCAACGAGTTATTAACATATTCACCATCATCAATTCCCTGTGGTAGCTGCCAAAACTCGTATTTACCTTCAGAACAGCATCAATTTTAACCCTTTACAAGATCTGTTGGCTGGCTGACATTGAAAAGAACCCTGACAAAAACTTTTGAAGAACTCTTAAGTACGTAACGTACACAACATTTGTTTTACCATAAATAATCAGGTAACTTAACAAGGTTTGTGATTTATATAATTAAAAGTTATTACATAATTAATAATTTATGTTAAAATGGGTACAAAGTAAATGTAATATACATTTGAATGTATCGTAGTTGAGATGCAGTTTTCTGCATCTGTGCTGCCAACTGCCAATGTGTGCGATAACCCAGTGCGCTAATGGACAGCGAGACACTGCTATCGCAGGCGACGCGCCCAGCGCCTGCTTCATCAATTAATTGAACATTAACTCTGTTCAATTGGCTACTTTACTAAGACTAATATAGTATTCAAAATCAGATACAAAATTCATAAGTTACTTTAGGCATTATTTAAGCAAATTAAGGCAAAGTAATTTAGATACATTGTTTTCATTGAATGCATGTTTTTTTTGTTATCTACTATCATTTTGGAAATATATTATTTAAAAATAACTCATTTTAAGTTAAATAAGACTGACAGATTCAATATTTGACTTCCAACGAACCTGATTTCTAAGTAAAATCCTTTTAAAAAATAAGCTTCTATATCATTGTAATTGTGTATTGACGATATAAGTTAATAGTAAAACATTTAAAGGAAAATTTTATTTTGTTCTTTTTAGCGCATTGAAATAAAAATTTATTATCAGCAATCCCTTTGATTTGATACCCATGTTGTATTAGTGCATGGAAAATAACTAAACCAAGATTTTAGGTGTTCACACAGCTAAGCAGGCATTGTCATATATACTAAATGTGTATAAAAAAATTAAGCTCAATAGGTTGAAGATATCTGCTTCAGAATTAAGTAACAAAATTCCGCCCGAACAAACAGTTACATACATACAGTGCGAGTTATAAAAACGATTTGAAGTAAGCATCTCATACGAACTTGAAGCATAAACATGAATATTATAAACGTCTCAAATTTTAGCTCTCCTGATATGGAAGTTCCCACTTCGCCCAGTACTGCGTCAGGCTGACGGAATGTCACCATAAAAGAACTCACTTGTAACATCGAGCTCTTATCAACGTCGCAACTCTCCTATATACAAGATATCACTTACATTATACACCAACACGGTCCACGACAGGCCCGGGTTCCTGGAAGATGTGGTACTAACCATGCGTAGTCCAATTTATACAAGAAAGGAAGGTAAACTGGAAGAAAATGTTAAATTCGCTGCTAACTCTCTGTAGCCCTCCATTCTTACTGCAAACATATTGTAAACATTATACGTTGCGAATTCACGTTGTTTATAAAGGTTTACATTAATTAAAATATCGTTATTAATTTGTCGAATAGCTTCCAGTCATTTGTACCAATGATTTTCACATTTGGCCTCGTTTCCGCGTTCGCTATTTCCAGTCTATTCGTTTTATTGAAAGCGTCAATGAAGGCGATTTATAGAAACGTTTATTCTATGTAGGCGGATGGAATTTACCCTGACTGCCAATAGACTGAACGCTCTGTTAGAAAATTATAGCAAAACCCTATATTAATTTGTGCATTGTTCCTCCTTACATCTTAATAGTAGTTCTTAATTAAGCGACTATAAACGTTTGACATAACGTGAAGAACTATCGTATCTTTCGCACTGGCAGCCGGCCGTGATGAATTGCGAAGTAATGAGCAACATGTGAACGAGGAGCGTCGTAAACCGGAGCCAACAGACGGAGCCTGTTCCCGAACGAACGCCACTCGCGTTTATGGACGCCGTTAAAACTTTACGAGACCACGGAGAGCGCGGACGTAGTGGCGCGCGCGGCGATTGTGATTCCATACCACCACTATCACAACTTAGGAAGAAATGGTTGTGTCCACTATTGAATATGAGCAGTTTATATAATCCCAGCACCACGCGATGCGGTCACACGAATGGATGACACCTGGTGGTATAAAGCCAAAAGCTAACCGATAAAGTCCAATGCTTGAAATCAGAGATATTAAATTAAGATCCAAGTACAAATTTAAAATCCATAATAAATAGCGTCAATGGTACGACAAGGATATTTAATCGATAGGATTTTGAACGATCTACCGAAGTTTTTCTATTAATTTCAGAACGACCACTTACAAACGAAATAATATATACATTAAAAACATAACAGGCAGTTTCTTTACATTGAATATTTGGTACATTTGTGTATGCACGTAGAGAAATTATAGCTTATAAAATAATATGGATATGACTTTTTTACGCATTATAAACTATTGCTAAACGTCAATCCCACCTGATGGTAAACAGAGGTTTAGACTTGGATGATGTGACTCTCTTAGAAGATGGTTCTTGTCTTGAAAGTCATCAAGTATGAAAAACTTTACATTTTAAATGTCGCGGCGGCGCAGTCCGGCCGCTCTCGCGCTCTCAGTGTCGACGCACACCGTAATATGTACTGCATATCGTTGCGTCACTGATGGACTCGCAACAAGATGTACTTTACGATCGTAGCCGCCGCCCGCCGCCCGCGCGCCGCTCGGTGGTAACCGCAGACATATGGATGCAATTTCTCCACAGCGATAAAATCATCGCGATTGATGTACTTATGGCTGCATAGCTTACGGCGATGTATGCGGGATAGTGCATCGAACCAATCTTGTTATTGAGTTTCCTTGTTCTTTGATTGCGAAATCACCACTGTTCACTCGATGGAACTAGAAGTTAAGCGTAATTGGTTTAATTCTCCGAAAATTGCAGAGTTCTTTGCTATATTGGCAAAACATTTTGACTATGATATAATTAAAATGTTATAACATAATTATGAGGAAAAATCTTTCAACATTTGACATCCCAAATGTTTTTAGCACTTGTTATATTTAGATATAAAAACATGCATGAGATATTTAAATTCCTGACTGTTTAAAATACAACTATATCTAAGACAGGTTATAACACCCTAACTAACAAATAAAATGTTTTCCATATTCCAAGCAATCGTAGACAGATCATTTAATAACAATGTTAGGTACTTTATTTATCACAGATAATTCAGCGACAAAATGTCAAATAAATGTCTCCCCGCCGAGAATTATAACTGGAACCCGTCATCGGCAGTCTCTTCGGCCTGGATATAATTAAATTACGACAAACAAGGCATAGAAAATTGTTTTATTGAACAGCCTTGTGAAAGAGAGAATCTTATATTTTATAAGATTATTTTTGAAATAGTATAATAATATCACGTTACCACTAGTGTACAACAACACGCCGGCATAAAGTATGATGTTATAATCAACTCCAGAGCTACGTTCGACAAAAATATCGTGGCGGTCGCGGAAGACAGTTGAAGGAACCAATACAGTTTATTATGTACAATTAGCGTTTTATTTATAAGTCGGTCGTCTCGTTCACGCCGTATAACCGTTAACAGCCGATTGATGATCTGCGACGAGATGTAGAGTGCGGCTGCAACCTCAACTAACCTATTTACTGCGACAACTCTCAGACGGTACTGTCACCTTATTCATAACTTGTTGGACGTGCGGAACACTAACATGTTTTTATAAAAAATAAAATTATATAGTTCACACCAGCACAACCCTTACCCAATAATGATAAGTTTTGACAAAGTACTACCAGATACTATTTACTATATAATTTGTATACCTATTTGACTATATATTTATGCATTTACTATTCGACTGTGGAAATTATATTTTTACATTAACATTGTAGTATTAAGTAAACACATCGCATAGTTAGTATCTATAGGAAATATGTGTCCCGAAAAGAGGCGAGGGCGGAATATACCTATAGTTCATTATAATTCAAAATTCCAATAACGATTATGTGATGTATCCGCCGCGCGGTGATGCAGAGGTTCGCACCGTGATCCAGTTCCTACTCGCACAATGTACTAGTTAGCTAGTTCATGTATAACTTTTGTTCGCTTCACGGCATTTAATACGAGCATATTGCAACTGTTGCGGCACGCGGCTTGCGACTGCGGTACGCGACTCATCACAATACAATCTTATTTTTTATTTGATGCTCGAAATTTCTGGATCTCCTAACGGCAACATACTACGTACCATACGTCTAGAATTTATACAATATATTTATTTTCATCGATAAACAACATACATTCCCGTGATCCTGATATATTCTAATACCAGTGTGAGAAACTTCATGAGCGGCAATCGCATGCGGCAATGTTTAACACCGCACTGCTTCAACAAAGAGAAGCTTTGAACAGCATTTCCCACCCGAGCCACATACCAAATAGATCAGTACAACAATGCGCGCCTTGTTCCTACTCGCTCCACCTTAAGCGCGTGATCTGGCCGAGTGTACACAGTGTCGATATCCGGCCCGACTATGGATGTGTCAAATTCTTGACCTCTCTGAGATATGCGAACGGGGTCGACGGCCGGCTGCAGTCGAATCACAAATTCCATCCGCTGCTTCTGCGCGCCTAGTGTGTTTACACATTACGTAAAACGAAAATAAACTCGAAAATATTCACTTTCGTCAACATTACATTACCGGTTGATTCACGACACACTTTCGTTTTACGACAAACGATTTGGTGTTGTGTTTTGTTACTTTGTACCGACAGCGTACTGCTGAAAATATGTACTCGCCGTAACGAAATATTACCTTTGCGTTCGGATGAAACAACGATACTATGAGAGTTCGTTCAATATCAACGTGTTATCGCACGCGGTACTATATCCATACCGTAATACCGTATCGTTCAAATAAACGTTTTTGTTTGTATTTGTAGTCTGCTGTACTGAAATTTTCAGTCAGTCTTACTACTATGGGGCTACTGAACAATTTCAGCGACATGACGCACAGTGTGTCAAATAATATAGAAGTGACAAGAACGCCAAGAAATAATAATGCCGCATCCAGTTCCGCAACAGTTTGAAGCTCAATGATATGCATATATAGTTTAAAAGATGTGATGAGGAGTTTGAATCATCGTTTTTCCTCGATTCACTGTTCACAGGCGGTAGTGTAATTAGATAAATGACATGCATTTGTGTATTGAGAAAATATTTACATGAATAAATAATAACTGTGTCTACGCCACACACTCATATCCCCACACTGTACCTAATAGAATTCCATGTTTCGTTGGTGCCATGGGCAACACATAAAGACCGAGAGCAGAAATTTAAACTCATCATTCACACACTCTGGCCTCTTCCAACGACGGTCCGATTGACTATTGCACGGGTCAAATAATAATAAATAATGTTAAAATACGATAGAAACCAGAAGTGACGTACCCTCCAAAAGGGCATTTATGAACTTTACTTTATTCAATCGTATTTAATTAAATATTCACTGTAGTAGTGTATATATGAATGTGTAGCGCCGCACGAGGTCCTAGCGCAGCGAGGACCGCAATGCGTCGCGCGGCGCACTACAATATACTCGTATCCGTTGCTAAATTTACTGCACTTTGCTGCTTGTTATATTATCATGAAAAACTTAGCACAAAAAAAAATGTTATATAGCTTTTACAGGTAGGAACTAGTTAGTTAATCCGATGACGTATATATAATGAGGTAGTAAAAATTTTATGAAAAACGATCACGTGAGACCTGCAGCCGTACCATGGCCACGGCCCACGGCCATCGGACGACCCAAAGGGCTTTGGTGGTTTTAAACCCATACAAGTCGATGGCGTCATCGGTGAGACTAGAGTCATTTTAAATGTAAACGGGTACCCACGATTTTAGGGTGAAAACGAAAACCGCAAACTCGTTTACTTACACACTAAAGACTTTGCAGTATAAAATATAAATAACGAGTACCCACTCACTCTCCCGACACCGTCTTACATAATTTCGTACTACCTACAATGTTTCAGAGACAAACAATAAACGGATGTAACTGATAACTATTCTTTTATTTTCCTAAAGCGAATGGTATTTCAAAAGTTCGAGTGCAGACAGCCAGATGAGACAGTGACGGTTTCCTTCCGTTTCCTTTTACACCTAAATGTATACATGTACGAGGAACATTACACAACGGCGGCGGGCACCGCGCCAGCAGCCACCCGCCGCCACACTCCGCCACACTGCGCCACACCTGGACCTAAATAAAGATACATTGTACGACACCCTGTTCTCACCTCACAACTCCTAATGCCGACCGCAGTCAACGACCCGTCGAGTCGACTTCTGGATGGATACGGAAGTATTCTGCGAGCCGGCTATGTAATAAGTGTTCGTACGTTCGAACACTAGGGTTGTCGGCCGTGCTATAATATATCGTATTGTACTATACTTCGATATACACTGTTGTAGAAATATATAGTACGCGAAACACTATATTTCAGTACAATACATCAATATTTCTATTTTGCAACATACAAAGTAATTAAATAAAAACATAGTTTTTATAAAAAAAATGATTAAAAAATATAACTTTAGTCTATTTTCTATTCCTCCCTACTACAATACAACATTTTGTACGGAAGTCTATGGGTGCTCGATAATTCATCTTTTTCACTATGGCGTGATTTTAACGAGATTACCTAACATTATAACATTGCATTACCCAGTAAAATGTGATACTACAACACTTTCAAATCATTTGTTTCTGTGTCAAGCTATGTAAATAACCAACATTATTTCATTCAATAAACAAAATATTTTACTCTTCTGTTGAAATCCAATACATATATTCATTTTATAAGTCAAAACGAGAGACAGACCTTGACGTTTCCTGCTATCCTATTTTTAAATATTACTTATTATGTTGCGTTATGAACATTCGCGCGAAATTAAAGACAGTGGTTTAGCTGTAAACGATTTCCGCTTAACGTAACATCGAGCACTTAATGCGCGCTGCTGTCTGTTTGTTGTTGCACACTATCGTATTACAAAACATTAAAAAGAAACTATAAAATTGTCCAGTAATTTTCACATCAAAGAATATAAAACAATTATGACCTAGTTTAAATCAAAACTGGCTCAAACTGATGATCCGAAATTGATTCTTGAATTTTGTTGTGTACCCTTAAAAGTTATGTGTATTTTATTATTCATAGATGTCAGGACAAGCTAATCCCTAACAGAAAACGAATTCAGCATGAAGGACAGCGTGCAGCAATCTTAACCATTGGTTATTGGGGTCACCACGGACAGATGACGTTCCGTTTGATAGGTCGCGAGATGGATCTCATACCCCTAATGATCCATGATATCACTAAAGTTCCTTATAGTCCTCCGCGGCCGACTATAGTTATAGACCTTACGAAACATCCATACACGGTCTCACCAAAATATTGCCTAACGATGTTCGATGTGTAATTAAGGTGTTGCCACATCAGCGGACGCCGGCACCGGGCCGCCCGGCCGCCCGCCGGCTGAGCGCGGTGCAATATATTCACATCCGGATTGTAAGGGTCGTTCACACCCGCCCACCGCCGCGGTGCACGTGGACGCTCGGCGCAGTGTCACGTCACAACATCTGACATCAATTAACGTGTTTCTAAACATGTGTACTACAAGGCTCGTCAAGCTCTATGACTTGCCTTAATCTACACAGTGCGACTGACTGTAACATAACATTTTATAAGCATCAACGTAGATCTCAGAGCACATTATGCTGTCCTGGTGTCATTGGAAAAGAGAGATTTCTCGCCATGCGAGTTTGCATGGTTGGAGCGGCTGAGCTCCGACTGTTGATGTTCAGAACTTGGATATGCTTTGTAGAAAACTTCGATAGCGTGATTCAGGCCTGGCGTGACGTAATCGTATGACGTGTCGTACAGTCGCGACATGTCTATCCATATACAGTATATCTTTTTTAATATAAATCAAAATTAAATATAGGGATACTTTTTACGCTCACGTACACTCCCGCAGCAAGCAGTTTGTATGTTACTATGCTACGAATATCCTCCATAAAGAAACGCGAAGCCTCAGCTCAAGCCGTCCCTAATATTTACCGCAGTACAGATCCTCCAGAACTGTTAATGTAAGAATAGTAGCATCATTTCAATAAATTTTCTGTTGTTAGGTCCTACTGTAAATACAAACATAATATACTTTGACCGACTAAATGCTCCCTGGAGTAAGTTCAAAAGTCTTTCTAGGGAATCACGAAACCTACTTAATTGTTGTAGTTATAGTTTTTAATTTTAGCGGACTTTTTATAGGACTTCTTTTAATTAAAGAATCTTTTATAAATTTCTCTCAGCTTATTAAAAATAAATTGAGGGCTGTGGTAAACTACGTTAAAACGTAGGCCTTTTACTAGACACAAAGTAATATTACATTATGACACAGATCACACGATCCTATCTGCGGTGCTCTCGATATTAATGCTGTTATATCATACGTGATGGTGGTGTGGCACTCAGTCAAGCTACTTCCGTGTGTAATATCTCACTATAATGAACTATCTATAGTTATTGGGTCCACCCAATTAACCATATGCGTATAACATATTGTGTTCTCAACACCGCGTTATTGGTTCTGCCCAATTAACTATATTCTTAGAACATATCTTTTTTCAACACCGCGAAATTAACTATGAATATAGAATCCCTCAAAGCTCCTAATTATTTATTTTCAAAAAACTTATATAATTCAGACTATAAATTTATTTTAATTGTTTTTAATAAATATAGTCAGTCCAATAATTTAAATATAATTGCACTTGTTTCCTTCTGAATATTCAAGAAAATTGACGTAGCTAAATACCGAGCTTAAAATCAGTATGAGAAGGCGCAACCCTCGTGACTCATGCAACACCAGACTTGTCCGACTCAACTCGGCCATATCCGTACTACCTACATATATTGATTAACAGCATCCCTGACCGCCAAAACGCCAGTTACGAGGAACATCTGCCATCCCTGTAGTCGCCCCCCGCGGCCCCCCGCCCCCTGCCGCCCCGCCGCCCCCCGCACGCGTGCTTCACCTCATTAAACTTGACCCCCGATGCACCGTAATGGTCCACCGTCCACTCGACCTTCCGCACCACGTATCTACGTTATGAATTAGACTGAATGTACCCGCGCACTATTCGTATGAAAAAATATGTAAATAAAGAACCCACGTTTTCTTTGTTTCCCATTATTCGGCCCACGCAAAACGCATCGTAATTAAGCGTGATTTATTTTTAGTCACATCTTTTTTTATTTGTTAGTTCTAGTGATTGGTATGTGTATTTTTAAAGGGTTTTATTTAGCTTGCCCTGTTTGTTTATTTGAGTCAAATTTAGTAACTGCGAAGTAGGTAACTTCCTGCTGACCGACTTATCTGATATTTGGTACATGCCTTTAGTTCTGATGACAATACAATTTAATATATTCAGTATCATTGTAAACCCAATATAGCGTTTACAAAATGGCAAATTAATATTATCGCACGATTACACACACTTAATAGGATCAGGAAATATAATCGCTGATTATTATAACTATGGCAATTTTCAAATTCAAAAGAAAAAAGTTTTTTTTATGTTAAATCGTTTTATTGAAAGTAAATATAGATATAAGTATATTTTTTAGGGTAAATCTGCCCCACAGTATATAAAGACTCACTTAATTATATATTTTTTGTCGATCCATTGAAACGAGTAAAACACAAAATTACCCTTACTACAATAAATGAAAATCACATACAAATCAGTTGAAGGATTACTGAGATTAGCAATACACGCTTGGACCACCAAACTAAAGTTCAAAAATCGTATTATTATGGTGTGATATATTACGTTAATTAAATTTACACGACGGTTATTTTCAAGCCCGGCCGATAACCAGCGGCACCGTTTAATGTGGACGGTAGGAAGCGGGCCGAGGACAGCCGCCTCCATCGGCCCACCAACCAGTTATTTCTTACTATACAATATAATGTACACACGATACGACTGCTCACTTCAGCTGCAAGTGCTTCAGTATATAACAATTAAATTCTCGTGATCAATATCTGAGTCCACCGTGACCATGATACTCTCTAAACTCTAAAACTTTGGAAGAAGTCTTTCACTTGATTTACGAAGGCTGGCGGTATTTGTAATAGAGCAAAATTAAGTGTGTACGTGGGCCTGTACTGATAACAACGATTTATATTAAATGTAAGTCACATCTGACGCCTACCTGTAAGCAACTTAGCATTCATCTCCAAGGCATCTGTTACCTGTTTTTTTGCATCTTAACAATAACGAATGTGCCATGAATGAATATTTTAAATTAAAAACATTACAGGTAAATTACATTGAAAATAATGATATATGTATTTTTATTTTCATATCAATACATTAGCGTACAGTAATTCCGATGTTACATGGCCACTGCTGCCACTAGTGCTGCAATAAAACTCAAACCTGCAATAGAACGTCTCATTTGTAACTGTCTGAGGCGATGAATGGTTTATTTACGTCAGCAAAGTTACTTTATAATTCTTCCCGACATCCATATTTCAAATGTCGGAGATTGTCGCGAACCGAATAATTTACATTCCATTACAAGGTCCACGGTGTAAAGTTAGCCGCAGGTGTCAGAAGGTACCAGATTATGTCGCTTTGGAAAGATGTAAATATATGTCTCATCAGCTATTTTACAAAGTAAAACAGCTTAATAAAAGCACAATTACGGGAAGATGAAAGAAGTCAACACATTGACAACTTAATATAAAAAGTAGGTAAATCTTCAGCAATGAAAGATAAGTGCGAAATTTGAACGAACCGAGTGAGAAGTTAATCTTGTTGTGACAGTGAAGCGATGGTGTGTTAGCGGCGAAGAGTGGCGTTAATAAAGTGACGCATTCCGCCAGAAATATACCAATGCCGGTTTTTATTACAACTTGGAAATAGCCCGCGGCGACTGCCAACTGCCCGCGACCGGTGACAAACTGTTATGGACACCGACTGGATTTCCTGTTCACGATAATTCACTGCTGGAGCTGCTTATCAAATATGTTACGGCTCACGTAAATTGGGAGATAGCTGTTTATTTTTATGCTTGCAAGTGGTTTATGCTGATCTACGTTTGACGTTTATGATCCAATTAAACCAAAGTTACTTTGAAAGAAGGGAGAAAGTTATTCTATTTCACATCTCTTTATTTTAAAATTTGGGATCACAATGAACGTAATTCTGTTGCCGGTCGCTGATTGATTTCAAGCTACAGAAACAGAAATAAGAAAATTCTGGCAAAATTCTCGCTGTCAGAGAAATATTTTTGCGATGTTTTTTAAATTGCATTCATATCTTTGGACTTAAAAATTTTGACTTTGACATTAACTTAATAATAAAACTCGTGAAATTAATGTGTTGCGACGACAGCGAGAGGGCTGAGCTGCGGTAACGGTAGTAGTTCCACTTTATTTGTTCATTTTTATGAACAACTTAAAATGTAACTCGATGAAGGTAACCTGGGTAATGCGAGTTTTTTTTTCACATTTAGTATAAGATTAAATATAAATACTAATAATTCCAGCATTGTTCCGAGACTTGTGCTTTCTCAGAACTTACGATTGGTTTCGCAGGATAATTGAATGATATAAATAATAATAATAATAATAATTCTTTATTTCGGACTGTGTCCATATTTTGTTAGTAGTACAGCAATTCTTACAAACTAAAATAAAACATTCATGAATTTTACTACCGCATCTTTGGCTTAATATTTATTCTACTCGATCGTATGTTTCACGATATTCGTTTTCATCCGTGGCGATGTCCTTCACTGCACCACGCTTCTCGTTTTAGTATTGAACTAGCGACTCCTTTTCGCTACTTCGGTATGTTCTTTACTTTCATACGTACATAAAGATCAACTTTAATTCCTTTGTTATAATATCACTCATGTTTGAATCACGCGTGTCGCGTGATTCCTTGAATTTATTTGTCGCTTGATAGTTTTAATTGACCTAAAACCTATTTCCATTGACCTAAGTTACAACTATTTCATCTTTTGGATACTTTTCCATTACAATTAGGTACACAAATTAAGCATTTCGTTTGTTTTACCGCAACAGTTTTTAAGTAAATTATATTTATACAAAGGAATTCTCAATTGAGGACCACGTTTCATGAACCATTTGGTAAACATTTTAGTCTGAATAATAGAAAGTGACATTAAAAACCTCGAAATTAGATTAATTTAATAAGCTCATTCCTCGGAAGTGGCAATGTGTGAGATCGAGATTATGTAAATATTATAAATTGATCCGGATTTTATCTCCGTATTCCATTAAACTAAAGAAGTCGTAAGGAAGTCTCGTAGTAACACGAGGGAATCTAAATATGTATTATGAAGTGACGAGCTGCTGTGCTACTCTGTGGTGTTCGTGTTACGGCGTTTATTTCATTTTTACTGTACACTTTTAAAAACTTTGTAATTAACACTTGGCACCCGAGCAGGGTTCGGCTACAAACTAATATAGGTGTAGTATGGTCATTGGTTTCGTTTTTCAACGTATGCCACCGTATCCACTGTGCCGTATACATTTAGTACACCACATTATATGTAACCTCTACCATGTTTTCCTTACCTGTAATGAGACTCGTAACACCTGCCAGGCTGCCACGTATAAATTCGTCGGAACGTCTCAAGTATCCGATATTACGTGTAACAGAAGTCAATTATGTTTGCGAATCTTGTAATTCTATGAATTGTGCAAATAACTAGAATAACAAGTTACTGTGTAACATATTTAGATTTATGGTTTATACCACACTCTCTTTCCTTCGCCTTTAAATAAAATGAAAATGAGTTTCTTCAACACGAGATCTGTATGATGTGTAAGTATCAGTGTTATTATTAAAGTAATATTGCAATAAAATGGAGTAAAAACCGTCACGGTTTGTCGTCACTAAAACCTCATAGTGACAAAGTAAATTGACAAAGTGAAATTGACGAAGTGAAGGATTGGATCAGCTCCGCCGCTATTACTACTAGGCGCGGTCACATCAATCGAATCCTTACACTAGTGTCCACGGTCGGCCGCCGGGCCCGGGGAGCCTGCTCGGGCATAATCATCGCATATAATTGCAGTCGCGCAGTCGGTGCGATTGCCGAGATTGGCTGCATGCGCCGATATGCGCGCTATTATTGGTAATTTGCGGCCATTACGGCGCAAACGCGTAGGCCGCGTATAAATAGAACACCACTAATAATAAAACTATGTCATGTCCGTACAAGTGATTTGCTGTATATGCATCGACGTATTTCAAGTTGAATTCTTATAATAATATCTAATATATGTATTTAAATAGTTATTTTCTAAGGCGTTCATCGTCGGACTTTGTTAAGCGATGGCGTAATTGACTTTCGAAAAGTATCCAATTTGGAATAAATAAATGAATTAAATAATTTATTTTGTCAAGATTATTTGAAGCGCTCACAGTGAAGTGGCTCGCGTCGATCCTAATCGACTGAGTAAACAACTGCGGGCGCAGTCTGGATGAGTGATCGCAAGTGGCAAAAATTTCTTGAACGTGCCCGTGCTTCGGAGGGCACGTTGGGCGTCGGTCCCGGAAGCACGTGCCGTCAAATGACTCGTCTGCTTATTTGTCAGCTATTATTAACAGCTTAAAACGTTACCCGAAATAGTATGAACCAGTACAATATTCAGCATATTATACAGTTATTTTCATTACTATTACTTATCGTATAAATTGATTTCATTTGTATCAATTATAATTTATATCGCGTCGAAGGGCGCGTCGGCGGGAAACTAACACAAAAGTTCTAATATAGAACTTCTATTTAATGTGATTTACTTATAAATCAAACTGACATCTTGCCATGTGAAATCATCAAGTTAAGTATTGTTAATATTAATCGTGTATTACGGTCTAATGTTTACTGTCAACAATAATAATCCTCATAAAATATTAAAATTAAATACAAAAAAGTATACTATTATTTATCCTGCAGAGAGATTCACAGCAATCCTCAGTAATCCAGTGTTAACGACTTATTTGACTCGCCCGGCCGAGCTGTAAGATTATCTGTGAACACTTAAGGTCCTCGTAACCTGTAACTATGTACTACATCATAATATATACATAAAGATCTCCGCCGTATACTGCCCGTGGCCGTTTAAGTTCATGAGTTACTATAATACTACTTACTACTCAATTTATATACTATCAATGCAGATTTGTTTTTAAAACAATCATCCGGTAACCTTAGTTTTCAAAACAACTTTGAAATTTTGATCATCAAAACTCTAAACAGTACCTATCTACAGGGTATGTACTCGACATTTATGTATGGAGTGTACATAAATCTAACATGGTAGAAGAATGTGACACCAAGACGTACCGTTGACAGTCTTGCTGTCATGTGTTAACTGAAAATATCTTCCCACCACAGCAATCTCGCCGTAGCCTTGATCCACATAAAATATTGTGAACAAGTGTTCCTTCACAAGCTCTATAAGGGGGCGATGCTATCGTTATCGTTAAGTTGTACGAACGATACGTGTATCGACATTCACATGACGGGACACGACGTACAACCCGCGGCAATCGTACGTAATATCCGGGACGAGAGAAGGCCGGCGGCCCACCTGGATCCTGATGCCCGGGGGGGGCAGTCCCTCCAGCAAGGACTCGTATCGTATCGTTATCTTTACAACCGCTCGTAAAGATAACTCCGGCGGCCGCCGCCGTGTTGCTCCACTTAAAATAATCTCCACGCGGGATAACATGTAGACACGAGTACCTGAAACATGATAAACCGTAATGACGGCCCTCGTGCGGCTCTCATTTCGACACCTTCATTATGTGTTTAACGTTTATTATCTTATAATCTTTTCTAACGATAATTTATATCCATAACTGACTATTACGTTGCGTAATATTGTCCTCTCTACATAACTGAGCATACTCGTCCACGATGTTCCAGTGTGGCTTGGTGGAGTTACCAAAAATAATTTCACGTGGATATTTTTAATCTATTTATTAAAATTCTTCTCAAGATAATTTAAGCTATTTATAGTCCATTAAGTTACTTATTTCTCCCTCAGGGCATTGTAACTCGAGTATACGTTTGTGTTTTGAAAACTAAATTTAAGATTTACAAAATTAGTATATTGAATTCCTCAGCCTCTTTACATTCAACGCCATTCACCATGATTTTGCACATTTTCATTCAGCTGGTTTATAGTTCGTCAGCAAATTGACTCCGAATTGAGGCACATGAACTTTAAAAGCTCTTGATGAGTACCTGTGTAGTACGAGATTATTATTATAAAATTTACATACATCCACGTTCCCAAATGTGAACCAAGAAACACTGAAATTGATGCCGATACGTTGTCGGCTAAAAATGTAAGACACGGATCAAAAAATGACAAGTCTTTTGCTACCTCAAGGGCTCAAGCAAGGATGGTGGTAGACCAGGCGAGTTTATCGAAAAGATAGTATCATGTAAGAATATTAATGATTTAATCTTTAGATCGATAAACTCTTTAATCGCACACCTAATACAGTATACAATTACGTGAACACGAAGCCCAAGCAGTCAGGCGGCTTTATCGCTTGTAGCGATTTCTTCCAGGCAACCCATCGGAAGCAAACGACTTTATATACACATAATAACGGACCATAGTCGGACTGTAAACGATGAACTAATTTTGATGAAATCTGTTGTATGTGTGTGTGGATTCAAGAACAACAACATCTGCCGAACCTACTACTAATGATATAATCTTTACGCCAAGCCCTAACAACCAGCAGGGCGACCGGCTCCTGTCATTTGTTAAAACTCCCCGGTCTGCCGACAGGGGATTGTGAACAGTATTGTAGGCCACACAGAGAACTACAAACAGCAATCGTAGGAAGGCACGCAAGACGATGGGCATCTCATACAAGTCAACCGTTATAGATAAACCTTAGACTCTTTTGATTGGGCTACTAAATTAAAAATCTTAAATCGAAAGTGTTCGGTATCTGTACATCGGACTCCACGATGGACGGAGCCAATCAAACCCTGGAATTGTACATCTTAAGTGTGTGACTGGCACGTGGGGCGTGGGGGTCGCGCCCAACTCAGCGAGTGGGTCATTTTAATGTCGTGCTCGTAAACAGTTATTGAGTGCTCGCACGAGCCGCACTAACTGCCGCATGCCGACCTCGGTTGTAGAGAATTTGTTCATGTTTAAACATAAAATATGTCGCCGATTTCAATCTAAAACATAAACTTTATAAAGGGCACAATACACATAAAATAAATTGAAAAATAACGCAATAAACGCAATGGACGACTACGAAAAATAGGACAAAACCCACTTATTTCTTCAAAGATTCTTTCATATGTAATTAAGACGTACATAACTTAAAGTATTTTATCGCTGAAGAAGTTTGTCACAAAAATCCATTGTTCTTGACGCTCACGTCATCAGCTGAACAATCACGGAGACATGCAGAGAAATGAATCACGATAATATAGTGTTAAACTTGACATCTTTAACCTTATTCCGCTAAACCCAATAAAGTAGGCTACGGCTTCCGTCCCTCCATTCAAGGACACTGCTTCCATTTTTCATAATCACGTGATGTGTAATTAATCATTTTGCATACATTTGCAGAAACGATTTAGCTGTCAGTGTGAGCTTGTTAAACATGCTTAATTAACTTTCTTTATCTCTGTTATATTTTAAATCTTGTCATTGATTAACGAGGATGACGCGTAGGGGTTCTTATTAAGTCCAAGAAAATTAATGAAGTGACCATATTCCACGGTGAACTTTGTTGCTCACAACCTTGAAGTAAAAAAAGAGAACTTCGAGTTTGGTATGGTTACACTAGAGTTACACTTGACCACTTTTACAAGTGCGACTCGAGTGGGGATTTTCAGGACATTGACTGAGGAATAGCTACTGACGGGAGACCACGTTTAACATCTTATACTTCAGACGTCCCCGTGCGAAGAATTGTCTAGATAAGTTTGGGCTGTCGAGTATTTTTATCGTTAAACCACATTACACATATGCACAGCCGCCATGATCTCACAATAACACATTATCTAGCGCAGATGTAACACTTTTAAAACGTTATTCATAATTTCAGCGAAGGAACACTTGAGTTTTGAATCATAAGTTTACTTTCAATTGGATTGCCTACATTAGACCAGTCAACGGTTACGCATTTCCTTCGATTGAACTGTGAATAGCTCATGCCGAGACTCCCGGTACAAGTCTGTAACTGTATAATTGAAATTATTTATATTTTGCACAGTTATGTACAAAACAGATTTTACAAATGTTCCACGTAATGTTTGAAACTACTAACAAATTTATACTCACTCTGTCTGCATGTCTCGTTAATTTTGTAGTTTTGGTCCTGTCACGGAGACTGCAGTTAAATAGGAAGCTCGTTGCAAGCTGTAAAGGAAGGACCTCGCAGCGCTTTTATATTTTTTTCAGTTTACACATAACCAAACCGTTTTCCGTCTGCAAACTACTTCTATATTTTAACGTTGAGCTATTTTACGTCATTTAACGAATAGGTTATTAAAATTATAAGTAATGTTTTTACCATAATAATCGACAATCCATCGGTGGTCGCTGTATTCTTTGAACAACAATAACATGGAGGCAACATCGGCGCGATGCCGACCAATAAGGTGGCAGCGGCCCCAAGTTATTTCTGCTTTCAATCCAAGTGTTTAAGCCGGACGTTAACGAGCCAGTTAGCAGTTCAAGACTTCCTTTTTTTTATAAATAGTAAAACCGACGAACGACTTTTTTGCTAGAACTGCACATGTGTAAGTATTTAAATGGATCTATGGACGAATTCTATCTGAGGAAATAACACCATTATAGGTTTTTGTATTTAAACCTGGTAGGTATATCACTATCTATCGTTACTTAAACATTTTGTGATTCGATATGGTCCTATGAATTTAGGTAATAACTTTTTGCTTTTACCATCGTTGCTAAAGCTTGACCCACTTCAGAAAAGGATTTCAACAGATCTCGCTTCGCGCGCGTCCTCCTGGACTTAACGCGTCTCAAATTACGAACACGGAAACAAAACGATATCTCGACCTCCAACAGCCACGTCCACTCCTTATGGTGATGTGGAAACGATGAGCCTTTGGTGTACATTACGACAGTAATGCCGTCGAAATATATACATTCGTCATTCACTGGCTACGTATATGAATGTATTTTTCACATAAAAGATCTACCAACAAATCAGCTAATTGTGCAGTCAAGCAAACTGAGTACAAAAATAGCCCCTAATTCTATTTAGTAGTTGTCGGTGGCTACAAGTTATCAAGTGTTTCAAAACACTATTAGATATGATGGTAATAAAAAATATAAATTAGGTCATAAACCTGTCGAGGATGGGATTTCTAAAATATATTCATTCCTCTTGAGATTATTACTTTTTGGCAACCCATGTGAAAAAATGGTTACCACGCCAAACCGCCGCTCGAAGATCCTGGGTGTGATTCCAAGCTATGTAAAAATTTATATTTCTATTTATATTTTCATCTTTATGTGTTTTCCCTGCCTATGGCCCTTCTATGGCCTGCACGACAGAGAGGAGTGCAGTATCCTAGTGTGTGAACTGCGTTGCGTCAATTGACTACTAAGTTAACTTAAGTATTTGTATCGTTATTTCTAACATGTCCGTGCCGGCTTCGATGTCAGTCTGACCGCACAGAGACAATCGTCGTGATCGCATGTCGCTTCCGACAACGACACTTGACACCCGTTACCGGGCTGCGGCGTGCAGCGTGCGGCGTGCGGCATGCGGCATGCGGCATGCGGCGTGCGGAGTGCGGCGTGCGGCGTGCGGCGTGCTGTTGGCTCATTGGCCTTTTGAAACAGTACCGCTCAGTGCTGGCGACCTTAATAGGAGAGCATCAAGTTACACGAATTACACGTGACACGCGATCCACCGCCAACATCGGGACACATGTTGTTACAACAGTTCACTGTTCTCGACTCCACTACGTTCATTAATACTCATAACACATTACTACTCCGGTTTTATATTGACTTACAAGCTGGAAGTAGATATGACGTCTACGCAGAAAAATACCAATAGAAATTAATAAATTCTCACGAAAAAAGTTACAAGGCGACAGTCAGGTACTTTGCATTTTATTAGGACCGCGATGAAAGAACTGGTAAACAGCGGTTATTTGAATGAAATTGGGAACTGATGCTTTGCCACTCTCGCGGAAGAGAGAAATATTACAAAGCGTACATCAAGTGTCAGGCTTTCCCTTCATACCGAGTCATAAAGTACCTTGTTTCGCATTAAAATTTTCGCAACCGACCGGAGCAATATGTTCATCAGTAGGCCAAGTAGGTGCTTGAACAACATATCTATAAAAATAGCAACTTTAACGGCCGGTTTCTGAAAGGCTGATCAACGAAAAAAAAAAGAAATTCACTGTCAAATCTATTGTCAAACGTCAATTGGGTTGCAGAAAGCATGATTATTCAGAAAATATTCGCTA
>DWJN01000828.1:0-20870 GCA_018248895.1 Carystus phorcus
TTGAACATCAAAGGAAGTTTAAGGATTGCCTATGAACTTTAACTACAAGACAGAGGTCTACTTATCATTAAGGAAGCTTAGCGCTCCATAACGCCGCACCAGCCCTGGTCAGAAGAGAGAAATATTTTTGAAGTTTTTAAAAACATTTAAAATAAATTTAGTTATAGTTCGGCAGGTCTTGAAGAGATTAGCTATTCCAGTTTCAAACAAGAACATATATGTGACTATTCCAATGAGCGTGCTAAACGCTCGACCCAACCGCCCGTCACAAACGATCCATCCTAAACATCCTCAGTTCGTTGCGGCTGCCGGCACGTACGCATATTACAGCCTCCTAAAAACCGTAAAGAGGTCAAGTGCCAGCCCTTTATAATCTATCTTGGGACTTTTCGTTTGGCCGTGACGTCTAACTTATAAGTATGAAGATTCCAAGAAGTTCGCTGAAGATCGGAAAGGAAAAATAAGACGGATTATAGGCATTTCTTTATAGACGTGATAATAGCTACGTATTTTAGAAGGCATACAAAATATTTCTATAAACTGAATTATCTAATTTGTAAAGAAGATGAGTTTCAAAACTAACAATATGTTAAATTATCCAAGCGTCCTTTTCACTACATAAAACATGTTATTGCATCGTTATTTTAATATAGTGCTTGCCCGTATGCTTCCGCGATACCAAAACTCTGGACACCCACGAACTTCAACATCCTTCGCTTTCGCTTAAAAATTTCATCAATTCTAAACCCTGCATACTAAATCGATGACTCATTGAAGACGCTCAGGTCTCATTATGCAAATATTATAAAAAAGCATGGGAACATCAAACAAAGACATCGTAAGGTACGACGCCATCATGATAGGGGCCTATTCAACATGAAGTGGACGATTGAACAGCCATTTAAGTACTTGTTTGATGTAAAACGAACAAATGACATAAGATAGCTTAGAAAGCTAAACAAATTGGAAAATTGAAGTGATCGTTACCGTCATAAGTCAACAGTACCATTGCTCCCAAAGTTCAGAGTTCTGAGTGCATTCTCAAGAGTAATAGCCTATGGGTTTGAACGGGTTTGGGTCCAAACTCCTCATGTATCTCTAATTTGACTTCAAATGAAAGTGAAAAGGTTTGGGGAAATTTCGAAGTTAAATTTGGCCAATCTTCACTTGATAGCGGATTATTTATTAACATGTAAAAATTCATTAGGTTTCTACTTCAACGACCCCCAATTTTGCTCCTAAAAATGATTTTCATCGTCATTGCTTATCCGTTCCATCAAGTCATTACTGACGCATTGCCAAAAAAAGAAGCAGAGACTTTACTTGCTAATTCACCGATACTGCAACTGATACATATTTTAAAAATTACGGTTCTTTCTAGAAGTACATAATTATCAAAGCAATATTTAGCTGGACCTGGCGGTATTGTTTAAATTGTTCATTAGAAGAAGTCTCAGAATGTGAAACATGTTAAACTAAATTCGAAAGAAATCGTGATTAAATTTCATATAATTTCATGCCTAGTTGTAAGAAAGTAAATTTAGATTACAATAGACGGCCACTGTCTTATAGATGTAGTCAAAAACAAGGTTATTTTTCATAAAATATGTTTCAAGCGCTTCGTGAATAATGAAGTCAATGTTATTACACCGCTATGTATTTTGGTGAACTAAGTGCGAGCTCTAAAATATCACTAAGGATAACATGAACGTGATTAAAATGCACCCCTTCATGTACGCAATTGTATTCTATAACATCTTTATAGTCAAGGAACATGCGAATGGGATGAGTAAGCGTAGATCGGTGAATAACAGGTAACTCACAACCTGGGTGATAAGGATATTCGTGATATGATTTATATTGCGTCTTTAATATCGATGGTTAATGTTTTTTGCTTACGAATTGATATTTTACCCTTTATATAAAGTTTTTTATGTAACTGCGTACTTTTGTAGACTAATTCGCGGCCAGTTGTAGGCTATGCATTTAACATTAGATAAAGAAAATGATCATCATACCAGTTATGATGATCTTATTTCGTCACATTTAATTTAAGAACAGTTTCCGCCTAAGTGTCCAAATTGTGCATAGTGTCCAAATTGATCATTATGACGATAACGGCAAATAATTAGTGTCTTTAATTGTGGAAATATGTAAGGATTGCTTATAAGCTGAACGTATAATTCATTTAGTTTCAAGTAAAACGACCCCTAACTTTGCCCCTAAGGTTGACATAAAAAAGAAAAAAAAAGTATAAAACTAAAAAACCAGTTTGAAAAAGGTCTCGAAAATGGAATGAAACGGCGTCAGTACATCCGTAGCGCAGACTCCTAATGACGCGAATATTTCCCGTCTGGCGTTTAATTAACTATCAAAGGGGGTAACTGAAAAGCCTCTCTTAACGCCGGTTCATTGGGAGGCTCTATTCGACACCAGTCTCGAGTCGTGACGTTCTCGTTCATGTTACTTTGCGAGTTTTGATACCTGTGATTTTTTATCTAAATCATGAGAAACTTGACGTCTAGGCAAACGAATAAGCAAAATTATAATAAAGTTTTGAGGTAGTTTTCCACATGAAATCATAATTATAATATATGATTATTGTGAACCAATCTAAAGCGTATTTTGTTTCTAGCGTTTTCCAATGGAAATTTAATTACAACGAAAGAAACGGAAGAATAAAAGGCGAATGGGAAAGCCTACTACTTTTTGCCTCAAGGTTCAGTTTCCCCTCAAAGAAAAAGCTTACTTACATCTTACTCTGACAGATCAATTCTAAGGATTAAAATCATGCTGTCTGCTAATCATGTACTTTGTAACATATTAATGTTTATAATATTTTGGTTCAATTAGTACGGACTATCCGGCAACGTTAATATAATTTAACCAGAATTTATTATCTTTGATATTTTTTACGAACATTTTTACTATGCAGAAATAGTTTTATTATTCAAATTAATATAAATAGGGTCATAATACGTAAGGGATTTTGGAGATGTGCAATTTTGAACATTACTACCTGAAATATAAGACTGAGCACTCGTTACAATTACGTGTGCCGTCGCATTATTGACTCTCACTACCTGTGATTGTTCTCTAAACCATTTCAACTGCATGTACAGGGGACGCCCATGTCATTTACACACGCTTGCCTTCACAAAAATAACGAAGTGTTCCATTTGGGACAATGTCACCCCATACACACTCTACTAAAGGTGGTAAGGTATGCGTTCGACTATCGAGTTGCAACGCTTCTTTAACCTCATTAGGAAGTAATGCTTCTTTTGTAACATATACGTGTATGTGATAAAATATTCATATGATTAAAGATGAAAAAGCGTCAGTGATACATTTCCAGCTTCTAAGAATCGTGAACCTTTACAGCTTCTCTCTAAATTTCTAGCTTTACTTTAGATATTCGAAGAATTAGTTTTTTTCTATCTTGTTTGATTTTTGTTGTATGTAATATAAAATGTAAATAACATGTCCAAATTTTAAAACTTAATGTTATATTTTGATTTTGGATCAAATATATATTTGTGTAAAATTTTGTTTCTGCTAACTTCAAAATTCAGTCTAAAACAGTAAAATTTCATGACTATAAGCAACAAGATTTACATTCTCAAATACATCAATCGCCAATCTTTGAATCTTATTTGATAGAAAGAGTCGTTTAGCGCGAAACACTTTTATTGTTCCAATCCTATTGGGAGTTCAAGTTTGCAGAAGAACAGTGTCTTTTGATAAAGTTATTTGCTGTGAAAGTATGGAGAGTATAGATGTGTGTGTACGATAATGAGGGGGGGGGAAGAAATTTCCTGTAGCGACGAATAGATATTTCAAACGTTGAATCTATAAAGACGCAAAAATATACAAAAGAGTTACACGCGCCCATATCGTACAAAATTCTCTATTCTGGACAGGAAAATACACTATTAAAAGATAATTAATAACCAACCCAATAACAAATATTTATTCGTCATCGAAATGTAAGCTGCAAATAGAAATTAAATCCGAGACTGGGCACGTTCCTCACAGCGAACTTCTTAATGTTTAATCCTCAAGAAGCTTCCATTAAGAACAAACATTTGGACAATTGTTTTCAAACCAACACCAATAAATTTAAACAACAGTGGTGCCGATAGGTTGGATATATGACAAACTATGACACTATATGATATTCATAACATCTCAGAGGCAACATAAAGCGATCCCTCACACAAATAGTTCCAAACGACCGACCTGCAAGTCGCTCGCGCACTAAATCAATGTAATTTGAAAACTACACCCGAACAAACTACCGTTGGTCCTGCACGTTACGGCCAACATAAACTGGGAAACTGTAACTTTTACCGCTAATAAATCTTCGGTTACTTTCCAGTTATTTCCAAGATTTTTCGCAAAATTTCCGGCTCGCCCCCTCGGGGTTGTTACATTATTCTCTTGCAAGTAACCGGTATCAGAATGTACAATCAGGTCTGAGCGAGCAGCACTATCGCTGGGAAGGATTGCAATCCCACTGTTCCGGGATCGTGATGTTCCGAACTTTGTTTCGTACGAGAGATACGTGGCAAGGATAATGTTTATTAATGTACCAGGAAATTTATGGAATTGTTTGTTTATGACCAAATTGGAGATAAGTACAACAGCCTTAAGGAGTGTAAATAACAAAAGGTCCGTAAAAGTGCAAGAACCAACAGGCACCTGGGGTATCAAATACTCCGTCCAGTGATGCCAGTTCGTGCTAAATGGTCAAATTTAAAGACACGCAACATTTTTCTTGGTGTTCTCGGAAAAGAAACTTTAAAGATATTAACCAACGTGTAAAAATATTCTTCAAAACTGCAGCGATCAAATGTCTATGAGATCATATGGGCAGAAGTGCAGACATTGTGAAGGAAGTCTAAGAAAAAACATTTCACAATTTTCTCTAATCCTAAAAAAATGCGAATATAAGCTACTTTAGAAAGCAACGGTCAGCCAAATATAACACAAAACCTTACAATAAAAACTCTCAAAGAACTCCATATAAATAACGCAAAAGGTAACGAACAATGTGATGGAGAATCTAAAACAGAAGTAAACATCAATAAATCAACAATCGATAAAGTTGCAGTTAGAAACGCGCAGTGCACTTCACGTCGTAATTTCTTTTGGATTAGATCAATAAAAGTTTTATAGATCGTAAATAAATACGTACGATACGGTGCGGCCTGTACACAATAACGTCGAGGATTGGGAACAGAGTATATACGAGAGTATTCGGGAGAACGTCTGAATTGAACGCCTTTAGATTTTTTGTATAAGAAGTAATTTTTTTACGTAGAATTTCTTTAACTTACTATAAGTTAATTCTTCTTAGTCGTACACTCTTGAGTCTTGACAGAGTGGTCGTGGTTATTGCTTGGTCCAATTTTGTGTCACCGCTTTCCCTATGATGCATCGCCATGTCGCTCTATGTTCGGCGGAGTGAGAGCATTCATTAATAGTGTGTCAAGAATTTTTTGAGGCCTGTCCATATTATAAGTTAATACTACAATTCCACCTGATGGTAAGCAGTGATATAAATTCATAAACCGAGATAATGCTTTAGGGTCACAATTAACTACTTATATTCAAGTCTCAACGCAAAAAGAGGAATATTAAATTTATATACATATGTATGTGTGTATCTGTACGTCTGCTGGTAGCCTTATGATTCATAAATGAATTAATTAATTAGCTTTTGTGGTTGGCTTTAATTCAAACATGTTCATTTTTTATTTGTATATGTATCTCTATTTTCCCAAACACAACATTTTGCATAACATTTCATAAACTTTTAGTCATTACATCTTGATTATGTGGTGGTTTAAAATGACCATTACTGTTACTAATTACAAACCTCTCTCTGTATTCATTAAAAACACGATTACATGGTAATATGGCCTTGAATCAACATTACAAATATTACTAGTTGAGGTTCATTTTCTTCAATACTATAACAGTTATCTATACTACTAATCAATAAAATTAACGCCTCGCTAAGGAGTGTTGTACCTCGGGGTTATAGCAGCTCGTATGTTTACCTACACTATCTGTGTTTACTCATCGCTTGATGAACAGGCTACCGTTCAATTTGCTAAAGGATTTCCGACGAATTTTCGACTGTTCAGTCAAATAGGGTGCATGAGATTCGGCTCGCTTGTTTCAGTCAATAAATTGTATTTTCATCGATTGGAAATGTGCAAGTAAAATGTTATTTTATTACATATACTTTTGACTTATCATTATGCAATGTTTTGTCGTCTTTTAAGGCGTAATGTCGCACATGGTTTGTTGTAACTAACGTGTAGTTTTTTTTTTATATTTTCTTTACTCAAAAGACAATAAATTTATTTGATTATATCGTTAATTACATTTAAGCAAATTTCAAATGGCTTTAATAAACGGACGGTAATATCATTGCTGCCATTCATCTGAAACTTGTAATTTACAGTAGAATGTTAATTATTTTAGGCAAGTTCTATTAATGTAGAAGACATTTGACTTTAATGTGAAATTTCAACGATATTTCTGGAAATGTTTTGGCAGATGTAGTATTTAAAAAATATGTTCGAGTTTCAGATGGCTCAATATGCTTTTAAGTTATACGCAACGTACAAAGATATTTTTTAAATTCAATATTAAGAATAGGTGGTTTATGTGTTAGTTATACATTGCGGCAGATAAAGGCGAGTCTGAGTGTTTACGTATTTTTATCTATACTTTAGAAACAATGTACTGAAAAACCCCGGAGTATACTTTGCACAAATTTCCGTTCTTCTGTGTGCACCCTATCAGTGTTTATTCGCTGCTGCCCAATTCGGTAAAGGATTCGAGACAAGTTTTCAACTACGGCCAAATTGATCGGGTGCATCGAATCCGGGTGTTCGTTTGCTTTTGTCATTAAATTGTATTCGCTCTAAATTTGCGTCGCGTTCCGCCGCGCGCCGTGTCGGAACGTTTTAACTAATGAACTATATGTAGTAGCTTTGTTGTTTACTTGCCATTGATTGGCACTAGCGAATAGTGTTTGAATTATTTTAATCACATACATACCTGTTTTAACAAAAACTAACTTGATGACTAACAAGCGAGCCGAAACTATTTACCAACGAATTTTTAATGCAACATACTTTTGGAAGTTAAAAAATCATTTCAACATGTTAAAGTATTATTAGAACAGCATTTAAACATGTTTTCTTAATAGATTTAATTACTTTCGATTATGTAATAAGTTAGTGATATTAGCTGTGAACGAACGAATAAGTACTTGATTAGTTAACAACATGTTCGTAGACTTGTAACGTTAAACCACCAATGTGTGGAGAGTTAATGGGTTTAAATATTTTACATACATATTTCCAATTAATAAAAAGCGGAGTTGGGAGAATATTATCCATAGATTCTTCCCAACACGGATAGTCCTAAAACAATAGCCGAAGGCGATTCGGAATATCGGTAAATGCGTGTGCTACGACACAACGTTGCTACGCCGTAGGCGGTACTACGAAGTTGCACACAATAATGTCTGTACAGTTTCCAATTGAGCATTTCCGTTCATAACTGACGGGTCGTGTACAAAGTTCCTTCCAAGAAGTGTTCACGTTATTGACAGAGATTGCTACTAGCATATACTAGTATAGATGTTCTTACAATTGTTATGCTCAATATGATATGTATTTGCCATTCCGAAATTAAATTACAGTAGATAATATTTTTTTTTCTTTTTCATTTTGGAATTATATATGATAGGATCTTACAATGCATAAAAGCCGGCGAGGTATGTTTCAAGTACTTTTCAGTATACTAGGACTATTAATTTTATAATCAAAATGTTATTTTTTATTCTTTCCTACACATTCAACATACATAGATTACGGGTTTAAATAAAATTAATTGAAGAGTTATTTTCTTCTTTCTTATATTGAAGAAGTTAAAATTAATTTCCAGTTGGCGTAGATTTGTGTGAAAATTATACCTACTTATACCTCTAGAAATTCTTCCGGAGCATATATAAATATTTTGAAATGTATATTTCGTATACATAACTAAATCTATCATACTTAAATTTTCGACCCTGCACGACTGTTCGGTATTATGAGGCATCTTCTCCAAATAGTAAACAACCCGCGGCCTGAGTTTGAATTGTTTCGGTGTAAGAAGATATCAATTGGAAAGCGCATCTAAGTTTCTTGACTGGCACTTGGTCAGCGTGGTCGACTGTGGCCTGCATCTTATGTATTGTGAGGAAGCTAAACTCCAACAATAGGACCGTTACAGTTTGATGATATAACACTCAAACGTCAATAGAACATGACATTATACGGTTAAATAGAATGAATTTGTTACAGACACGTAATAATTGTCACAGTACGTCATATACGTTCATGAAACTCGTTAATTAAGACACCATTACACCGACGAGTGTTTTGTGGAGAGGCCGTAAGCCACACTAATTACATTCATTTTGTTTTTAAACACAATGAGCTTTTTTACTTGCGTTTGTTTTTTCTAGGCTTCGTTCACCTTCTTAATTGTTTCGTTGAACAAGTGGGAGGTAAAAGAAAATGTTCATTTACAGTTTCTACTATTTCTACAAGAAATTAAAAAAATTCCAGAATATATATGTTAAAACAGAAGTGATACTAAAAAGTCAAACAAATTAAATGACTCAACTCCTTTTATATTTAACAACTATAATTCTATAACTATAGACATAGTAGCGGATTCGACAGTCGTAATTTCGAAACATATTTTATTCGTTTTCTTATATTAAATGTGGAGACAAAATTTAATTCCCATGCAACATAGAAATTAAACATATTCCAGAATGTATATGGTAGAAAAGAAGTGGTCTAATATTTGTTGAATACTAAGGAGTTAAGTAAATTGAATGAGTCAACTTCCTCTATATTTAATAACCATAATTCTATAATTATAGATATAGTAGCGGATTTGACAGACGTAATTCTGAAACATATCTAATTCGTTTTCTTATAATATGTACACCGGGCTTAATTCCTGTACAACATAGTTTATATATTTAAATATAACGTCACCCGCGGGAATTAATCGAAAATATTGTAGTCCATTGTTAAAAGGTTTTCGACTTGAATACTGGCTGTATACGAGACTATTTTTAACGTTGTTGAACACAACGAAAGGGAATGATTGCATAAAAATAGTCGTTGTAAATTCTTTCTGCTCTCGCGCCCAATAGCTATGCGAATTCGAACGTATTTCAAAACGATAGGAACGAAGTCAATTCTAATAGCCATGAATCTATGGCTATCCATCCATCAGCCTTTGGACTGACCAGATAGACTAGAAATAGATTAAAAATAGATATAAAATTTTACTTTCAATTTATACTAATAATATAAAGTTGATGGTTTTGTTTGTTTGAACGCGCTAATCTCAGGAACTAGTGAACCGATTTGAAAAATTATTTTAGTTTAAGATAGTCCATTTATAGAGGAAAGCTATAGGCGATATAATATTACGCTAAAATAAATAGGAGAGGAGCAACAATAAAAAATATTGGGAAAACGGCAAAATTTAGAGCTTTCCTTGCGTGCGCTGCGTAAACGGTGAAAGTTACTCAAAAATTATGTACTACAATATTGTCCCCTCTATAAGTTCTAAATAAAAGTCCGCTATGTCTAGCTTTTAAGATTAACCCACTATAACCATTTTTATAGTTAACAAAATAGTTCTAAAATAATAATTTATATGGCAAAACAACGCTAATAAATAAATGGATATACGCTTACCGTTCAAGATGGTAAATATAACTTTTAGCAGCAAAATGGTTGTGTATCATCCAAAAAATTTTGAACACCCACATATATTTTTTTTACAAAATAAAAGCCGTAAAAAATTAATTACATCCAGAAGGGTTTGGTTGACTTTAGAATTGCGCATTGTTTTAAGATTTCCCGTATTTAATATACCCCTGAGGTTATAATTCATGCGCGGGTAGCAAAAGGGTTGTTGTGAAAGGGTTAGTTATTTATAAACTCCTATTAAAACGCGGCCTATGGCGATAGCGGTCAATCGATTTTTGGACCTTTAAGAATTGTTTATCGTCTAAACCTTTTTAATTATTATTTATAATTGCATAAATATGCAGTAACTTAACCTATCAAACTCAAACCTTTCGTTTTACGCACATATTTATAAATACACGTTTAAACGTTGTAAAACAGTGAAAGAACTTAATTAAATTGAAAGGCGTATATAAAAAAAATCGTTCTGCTAAATATTTATACTGAACTAGCAGATTGTCCCGGTAGATGTTATCTTAATGGACATAAAAACATAATTTCTGTCGAATCGAATTTTGAATGGAAATCAATTTCATATTAATTTAAACACACAGTAAAAAATCATCAAAATCGGTCCAACCGTTTAAGAATAGTTCAGTGAAATACACTCGAACAGAAGAATCTAAATATATGTATATAACTCAAAGGTGACTGACTGATTGACATAGTGATCTATTCACCCAAAACCCAAACTACTGGACGGATCGGGCTGAAATTTGGCATGCAGGTAGATGTTATGACGTAGGCATCCGCTAAGAAAGGGTTAATAAATAACTAAGGGGATAAAATAGGGGATGAAAGTTTCTTAACGCGAGCGAAGCCGCGGGCAAAAGCTCGTTATATATAATTCTTAAAAATAAAATTAATTAAAGATAATTCTATAAAGATATCTTCAATACAATATCAACATAATTTTTTTTAAGTATGAAATATCTTCAGTTTAAGTATCCGAAAAAGTATTACTTCAGTGAGTGAGGGCTGTGTGAAGTTTGACAAACATCAACGAAAGCATTGCCCACTTGATGTGACTACCCGATAGATTCCACAAGTACCAACCTTTCAACAGAATTATAAAAACTATTCAACATTACATCTTCACACACTTCAACAAAATCTTCAAACACAATTAATAAAAAGACATAATACTTTATCCAACTCCCCTGAAAAACATATTTCAATTAGTTACTAATGTAACGTTAATATCGTGTGCAGTGATACGTTTCAATAGAAAAAAATATGATATATAATCGTCTTTCTCAGTGAAAAGGGGCTTGATGAAATATAGACCTTTCAATAGGACGTAGACAGATCCCTCCGCGTATTTTATTACACCGTTGAAATACTACAAAAGTACAGTTCGCATAGACAACGTATTGGTTCGCGGGATTCGCCACCCCATTCTAATAGCTTATGACATTTGATTAATGGTATAGAAATAGGGGAGGAACCGCGTGTATTGCGACGTGTTGTAGCATTAGCGATTAACGATTCATTCGTCACTTCATTCGTTCAATACATTTCGCAACAAATCAAGAACAAAATGGTTCGTAGAAAAACTGAATAGATACATTTTGTAAATTAATTTATATGTACGTATTACGATTGGTAAACGCCACATCGAGATTTCTATAACAGACACGTAGCTTTCTACAGATTCAATAAACTTGCTTTTAGTTGTATTAAAAATATATCAACACGATATTTGGCTTTGAATTTGAGTGAATATATTGAAATTCATAGATATTTTTACAAACAGAAAGGTGCAAGCCTGTCTTGTTACTTATTGAAGAATATTTTTGAAATATTTTTACGTATTTTAGAGACCTAATAATAGAAAGGCCATGAACATAATGCATGGACTCGGTCGACATATCGGTATAAAATACGTATATCGTGGTACGTTAAGTGTTGTGTTGTGTTTTGTTCTTTGCAAGTAATGCGTCGATATGCCTTATTTTCCACAACGGTGACCACTTACGATTTAACTCGTTGGCTCGCTTGTCGACTACTTTTACAAAAAACACTCAGACAATACAATCGCCCCTCTCCTACAGTGAAGCATATTCAAACAAAAGGGACGAGAATCCCAAAATTTTTTACCTTGACAATTTATTTTAAATACTTAAAGCTCCCGAGTCGATACTCGAAGTCTTTGTCGAGAGTTCGAGTACCATTCACCGGTTGTCAATTAAAGACCTCGTTAATAAATATTAGGCGCTTAATAATGAAAAGAATGAGATTGATGGACGTTCGTTCGTTGTAATGAAAGGACAATTTTGTTAACGTTTTATTAAAATTAATGACGCACACGAACGTGTCTCCCTCTATTTTGTATTGAGCCATCAGATGATAATGAATCAACGGATTCACTGCATAGGTTTATAAGGAAATAAAATTAAGAATCATTGACGAGTATAAATTGTAAGACTAGTGGCAAATTGAAAGTAAAATTGGAAACAAAAAAAAAATAATTCAAATGGTAATATGTGAAATTAAGTATTATTAAACTGTACAGCATTAAGTGTTTTTAAGTAACAAAAAAACGTGCAGAAGAGCTACTTGATAGAAGTTAACGTCGCCTGTGTTACTCCAAAGGCATCTCTGATGGGTTGCTGGTTAAGAAAGAGCAAGAAACTGGTTCTGAAGCTCACGGAACACGACGAATCATTTGGCGTTTGACTCAAGAAGTACACAAGTTACATTATCAAATACTACGATTTTTTACTTGAGAAAATCTTATTCGATATTCAAATGCATTCACAGAAGCATGTATTGCGTTATTCGCACACACTCCGCACAATGTTTACAAGCGGTCTCGTGCCGCGCTCGCAGGCCAACGGAACGCAAAAGCCACTCGAATCCGCAAGGGAATCGTATTCGACCATCTATAGGATTCCACTCGCACGCTCGAATACGGACGAGTAGAATTGTAGCAAAATTGAATCGTTCGCTTTTGTCAGTGAAATGGAAAATTGGTCGGTCAGTGCGAGCGTTATAACCGTGCTGACACTTCAGTGGTGTCAAATTAATTTAGTACACGACGAATATTTTCGTAACAAAACAAAAAATAACGAAGAAACCTTCCACATGTTGCTCTGTTTGATGTCAATTTGATTGCATAAGCAGACGCGCAAGATGTTTTTCTGTTCCAAAAAAATTAAACTTGAATGATTTTGAACCCTACCATCGCCACTGGACATTTAATGGGTACTTAAGATCTTTATATTTTATACCGATATTTCCAATTACAAATATTATTATATCTTTATATGACTGCCTTCATAAATACTTAAATACTGCTGATAGAAGAAAACGAAAAAAACGGTGGAACAAAACATATGTATTTTTCCATGTTGTTACTTCTCTGTGGCTTTAGTTTGGAACCGTCTATCGTCTATCGTCTTTTCTATTACTATAGTTCGGTCCGGGATGACAGCTTAATCGATAACTTCATGAACTTCAGCACCTGTTGAATTAAAAAGGGCAAAAAGAGCTTAATCGCGAACAGAATTGACCCAGGCACGAAATTACGTCTGTGCACTTGAATTCGGTCGGATAAAATTTTATCAAACTGGTAATAGCATCCGATTCTGTTTGAATCGCAAAATTGAATTGGTCGGCTTTGTCAGAGAACCGTGTAATTGGTCGCATCGAGTTGTCAGTGAAATCGGTTCTAGTGTTACAAGTTAATTGTGGAATATTTAATTATATCAACCAATGTAGGTACTTAAATTATGCTTTTAATTACGTTTTTTTTCAGCTCCACTATCAAAAAATAGTTGAAAACATTGTTTCGGATAAGTTAGATAATTCAGGGATGTACCTAAAACATATAAATAATAAGATAATTGTGAGCTTAATATAACAGATTCGTTTGCAAAAATAATAATTGTCTACAAAGCTACTGAAATAAATAGGGGATTTATCTAAGCTATCTGCTATATTTGTCGTAATAATATATCTTCATACAGAAACTGCTTCATCTTAAGACTTTTATGTTCGATAATATATCCATTTATTCTGCCCATTAAACAAATGTTTTCACTGTTATATCTAATTATTGCTATCTTAATATGCCGTAAAGTCAGTATATCGTCTCGAAAAACAAAACCGCGACAGAATATGATTGGAATATCTATCGAATTACGTCGGAATTCGGTCGAATAAAATTTTAGCAAAATTGAATTGGCCGTTTTCGGCGGTGGACCGTGAAATTGAGCGGGCCGTCCAGCGACTGTATCTTCGGCTTCGGTGTTCGAATTACGTGTACGGCGGGTGTCGTAAGCCTCCTGAATTATACATGGGCTGAGGCGACCTGTGATTTAGTACGCTATGTTCCGGCGTCGAATGGCAACACTTATGCGATATATCCGCTTTCGTTACCATGTTTATGGAGATTCGATGTAGGTAAACATTTTCGCTGTACACTGGTTTAGGTACTAAACGCGGGATGAGGAAATGAATGTCGTGTCTAGGTCACGCATGTTTTTAGGCTTACGTTTCTTGTATATTAATCGTTGTTTATTTTGTTAATAATATTTGACTGCTAATATTCCCTTTATAAAGCAAACCCTGTAAAGAAATTCTTGTCTTTTCCAGTAATAAAGCTAGAATATAAAGGATACATTAAACCAGACATCGCTATCTGCATTCAGAACTACTGTAAATTAACGAAAACTTGCTTTAATATAGATCAATAAACATTCACCACATATGTACTTTATACAGCACTCCCTTTCAAATCCAAACCACACTAGCTCCACAAAGGCCTTCCCGATAAATCTTTCTTCAAAGAGAAGCAATTTACTACGAAATTGTGATTACTCATCAAGTCTGCATTTAGATGGGTAAATTGCTATTTCCTATATCCACGCTTCCTTTCTAGGGAATCACAAAAGATCCCCATGAATTAATAGGGCGCGGTCATTCAAATGGTGACTTCTGGGGTCAGTTGGAAAGAAAGTGCAAATAGCTAATGACTAGGGCAGCAGAAAGAAAAGGAAATGTATTGCAGACGCGGAGGGCGGCCGTGTTACTGACCGGAGGTGAATGGGCTTTGAATTAACATTTGTGTTGTACGGCATCGTCTATACAACTAACTTTGTTCCAGGGAAAATATATCAATAACAAGAACGACATTAAAGAATTTATTTTAAGAGTATTCATCGTTACAAATCCAATCACTTATTGTGGGCAGTAGGTAGGTGAATACATGTAACATAGAGTTATTATTATCGCCACGTTCTGCCTGTGAAGGCTTACAATCTGTCGTTAATTAAAAATGAAAAGTGAAAAGTTGGAATAATCTTCTTGATTATCAAGTAACAAAAAATAGTCATTTGTATATCATTTATATATTATATGATATTATGCAGATTCAAAATTAAAGACAAATTACGAATTTAACAATGTCAAACAGTATAAATTGATATCGAAGTATAGTTACTTACATAATTCCTTTAATTACAATAATTTACAGGCGATTTTGTGAATTAATAAACATTATTTGTAAACAAAGTACAGATTCAAATCCAAGTAATGATTCATATTTGTAAATAACAGTTTATATGTTTGCGTGTGTAGTGTACTCTGGCTTTGCTTCGTACCTGCCTATCATGCCATTAATACTTACGCTATAAAATAAATATAGAATTATTAAAATAGAAATATCATTATTTCATTTTAAACCGATTGAATTAAAAATGTTACCTCAAGGTTAGTACAATATCGATGAAATCCGTGCAAAAATCGATGATGCCCTTTCTGAGATTAATAATATTTTCAATAACTTTTGTAGGATACGTATATGTATTTAAATCATTAGCTATAGTTTTATATTAGATATTGAAAACAATAAATTAATATCAATTATTAAAAGTTTCAATATAATTTTTTTAAACCAAAATATTACTCAATCCATAAAGACACTGACTAATCGTTGAGGAATTGGTAAAAAAAGTTAAGCAAATGAAAATAACTTAATCACCTCAACACCGATAAGCTTATAACATTATCTTAATACGACGCAGGTAAAAATATTTCAGTAAAAAAAATCTAACGACAAAGTTCTATCTATCTATCTATCTGTTGCGTTTTTTTCACTTCCTGTATCCATAGAATGACAGATAGGATAGGGACGCAAATAAAAATATCTTCCGCGATTAGATTTAAGATTTATCTCCACAAATACGTGACCTTCTAAAAGCTTTTTGTGATTACTTGAGAGCATTCAAAACGGCGGTGAAAAAATTCCCCCGATCGAGAATAGGTAAGTATTTGTCAAATGATAATAGTGAGCCCGTTTGCATTTTTTATACAGCTGCACGGATTATACGAGATTTTTTATGGTAACTAAATGCGGTTTAATTTTAATTCGAAGCAAAAAACAATTTTGAAATATTAATACATTATTCTATGTATGTCGTAGAATAATTATGCAATATAAGTATGCAATAATTACGTTCGTGGTGAACTATTAAGCCGAAGAAAAAAATAACTATACAGTAAAAATGAAGTTCAACGTAGTGAATTTATTGTGAAAAAGCGTAGAGTAATTCTTTATAATAATAACCGTAAGTCATAACAAGGAATCAACGAAAAATATTTGCAGCATTCAATTTTAAACACCTCACGTTCTTTTTTTTTCTAGAAAATGATTTTTTAATAATTAAAGCCCAACACCCTCTAACATGAAAGACCTAGCGTCGTAATCTAGCCCTATTGTTTACCAGGATGCATTATAAGCAGGAGGTTAACTTTGACTGAAGTTTCTAGGAAATCCACCCTTTAAACCTCGAAGTATATCTCACAAAGTTAAAATTTTTAAGCCATTGCATTTTACGATTACTATTTAATTAACTAAGCAGTTTCCGAGTTTAAAACCCATCTTATCTCCACTAAAACGCAAATATAGCCAACCCGGACCACACCAGACCGAAAATGAATTTAAACTTTACCTAGAATTCAAGCTGTTGCCAAAAATTAGCTTAAAAAGCAAGTGGAGCGAACTTCCTAAGCTTTTCGCGCGCAAGCGATAGTCGGCGAGCTTTTAAGCTAAAATTATTAAGCGCACGGCTTCGTTGGTTCAGCTTTACGTAAGTTAAGGCGTATTACTTCGATGGTGGAAGATGTTTTCAATGTTTTTATATTAACATTTATTTATTGGTAATTATTTATTTTTCTTGGATAGCAACGTGTCGCTGACGCCTGATGTTATTAATGTCGATGTCGACATCGCTATTGCTATCCTAGATTCTTGAGTGCATCCTAGTTTAAGTTGTCCAGTTTTAACCAAGTATATGCAGTTAAGCATTTTAAATTAGAGCATATTACAAGAGTTTTATGCTTCATAGACCACGTGATACTGATCTCTATAGAGGCAAAATAAATTTGCAATCTTTGTTTTGTCTTTACGGATAAATATTTATAGAAAAAAGTATAAAATATATATCTCATAACTTTTAAATACAAACATTTTACGGCCTAAATTATAACTTGGTTTACATCTTTTTTTTTTTATTTAGTATAAGTTAATGCTTGACGTCAACCCCACGTGATGGTAAATGGTGAGGACGTCTAAGATGGAGGACGCATTAACTTAGCAAAAGCCTTTTGGTTTTCATCTTCACTAATAAAATATTTATCTGCAACCACTTTAAGACACAATAATGTCCTTCAAAAAGCACTCGCGTTGAAACAGACGTAGTGTTCTTGCAGTACGAGTGAAATATCAAACTGGCGCCGGTTCATTTATCAAGAAGTGCTGTTTAAATAAAACATTTGCGGTCCCAGCTGGTGTTTCAGTGGCGAAATCTCAGACTGACATATATATTACCTTCCGATTTCTTCCAATTATGAATTTTCATACTGTATTAAAATTAAATTTATTCGACACTTAAACATTTACATAAAATAAAGAGTCAAGCAATAAAATGCATACGTTAATAAGTTTCAAATTAAAAGAAATACAGCACGATGCTAGAAAAATGAAACATGCTTCGTTTAAACAATATGAAATCATCAAATTGTTTTATAATTACGTATACATTTTTGTTTCGTCGATAAAACGGTATACATAATTATCAAACGATTTGATAGTTACTTAATTTTGTAACACTGTTTACTTTCTTTTTCGACGTTTTATTACTATTACTACGTTATTATATTACGTTTCGTATATTATAACATTCACCATTTTTCATTTTTAACATCAACTACTCAAGTAAAAACCAATTTTTAGATCCGTCATCATACGATACTAGAATGTATAAAAATGTGTGAGCATATTGAAATTTCTTCGGGGCAAACAAGTCGTCTATCGGGGGCAAAGAGACAGCACGATTTATACACTAGTTGCAGTCGCAGCTATCTATTACAGCTCTGAGCTGGAACTATTTGTTAGCGTGCCCCAGTCTACCCTTCAAGGACATTAGTGGGACGTCTCCAACAATTATTTTACTCCTTTTAACGCTGTTTAAATTGCGAGATATCTTACTTAACTGCATGTTCTAGACGCACTAGCGTTATCATTTAGTTAGTTTCAAATGGCCAATAAATCTCTTAAAGAATGTGAAATACAGATACAACTTGTGATTTTCTCTCAAAAGAATGACAAATGATAAAGTAATCAAATATTATTGTTTATTAACGGTTGAAATGAATAAGCTACTCGTCACATTAAGTTTTGAAATAGCATTATCTGCACTGTCTCTCAGTAACGCTTTGGTAGCTCATAGTGCTATAATTACTAGTAGCTTTATCTTTTAGTCGTTTGTAACACATATTACAAATACCAAGCTCATACCGATGTATATGCAACGGGATTTCTATACGCGATGAAGCTTTGCCCAATATGAAGATTTCGAGTCAAACTATTTGTCACAGCGCTCACAACATTTCCATTATTGGATATTATTAGATCTCCGGGTATATTGAGTTCTGGGAGTTGGATTATGGCTTAGTTGTGGTGTGATAGTTTAGGTTAGTTTTTAAGCTATTACTAGACGTACTTATGGTATTGCATAGCAATTATAAGCTTTTGGTGTTACCGTTTACCATATTCTATAATAACCTTAATATTACAGCAAATGAAATTGTAATTAGTTCTAGTCTTGTCTTTATATTGATTGTGTAATTTTATATTGATGTAAATTGTTAGTTTTTATGAAGAGAAAAATAAAACATTTACATGGATGTCAAAAGATAGTGTCGTTCATATGTATGTAAGAAGAAGGCACACAATTAGAAGATATCTGTTTCAGACTTCATTTATAAGGCTTCAAGCAAAATCTGTAGTCCCTTAGCAGAAAATTAGTAGGGTGGCTACCCTCCTGAGTTATGTTACTGGGTTCTATCAGCGTACGTTAGCTTTCCTTTTATTACGAGTAGTTTCATGGTATCCTATTATAGGAGCAATAGTTTGCAATTTCCGTGTAATTACAGAGGGTTTCCTTAGAGAGGTGTCTGTCAGAGTAACTCAGATTTTTTTATGTAAAAATATCAGACCAATGAGTAGAAGAATTTGTTTTCTTTTTTGTAATAAGCTTGAGATAACGTTATGGCTTTTTAAACATTTTCTTTCTATTTATTAATTAAACCCTCGTTACAGATGAGAACAGAAATGATTAAGCCCCAAATATCACATTAATAACACTCTCGATAGCATTTTTTAATAATCAAATATTTGTATCAACCAACTTGGTGACTACGTAAAGTCGATCATTGAAAAATTCTTTCGAGAACGCCGCAATCTTTCAAGTACTCAGATTTTATGAAAGAAGTAAATTTAAATATTAAACAAGTTATGAATGGAATATGTTGTTGAATGGCTCGCTAGACTGAAAGCCTTTTAATGAGAGTTTGGAGTGCTTTTGAACTGTAATGAAACGATGATAAATGATCAACTTAAAAAACGTGAACGCGATATGGGTTTATTGGTCGGCAATGAGTAGGTGACGCTCAATATCTCGTGGATTTTAGCAAACGGAGCTCTTGGAAACGGCCGAACTCTTGTCGATGTTGGGAACTTGAATATATCGACGGGAAACAACGAAACAGTCGTAAATCACTCCTTAGGTAAAAATGCATTTTATACGCTATTGAAAACAGCATAGAGTAAAAAATTCATCTTCACCACAGGTGTGAGTTACGACCTTTTTGTTTTCTATTGTCAATATGCAAGCGTTGTAGGAAACTTCGATAGTGTGATTCAGGTCTGGCGTGACGTCATCGTACGAGGTGTAGTAAAACGCAATATTTAGTCTAACCATTAATTATCATGAGATCAACAAGTTCATTTGAAAACACACTATAAATAATTAACACAAATTATACCAAAATCACATTCCATACGCGAAATAAAATAATATGAATTCCGATAAAAATAAATCACTAACCTTATATTATATCTGAAAACGACATGAAAACATACTCGTGAATTCATTTCATCCGGACCATAATATTCACCCGGTTGCCAAAAAGATCTACATTCTATTTCATTCATCTACATTCCCAGAGTTGGGCATTCGTCACATCAATTTTTATGTTAATCTGTGTTCCTTATTAAAGTGTGTATAGGAGACGACAGAGGAATCTACATATACTACAGAATGCTAAGAAGCGATTATCATTCTGTATAGGATACATTTAGGCCCATTCCGGTCTCGAACCGTCATAATCCTTGAAAAATCAACCGTTCAACCGCTTACCCGGTAGTACACAGTCTGAGCAAACACCATTTGAATAATGCGAAACAGAAGCCTTCGATCCTTAGTGAATACCGCGAAATGTGTTCCTGCTATATTCAAGAGTATTTTTGTAGCGAGGGAAGTCTTAATACTGTAATATTGAATTAGTTAGGACTTAGATTGAAACGTTTCAGTTCTGGTACACTAACATTTTTTATTATGAGGCCTCAACCCATTAATGGTCCACTACTGAGCACAGGTCTCTCCTCATCACTGAGGAGGTCTAGAGCATACTCCACCACGCCGCTCCAATGCGGATTGGTGGAGGGGTTAG
>DWJN01000829.1:0-20866 GCA_018248895.1 Carystus phorcus
CATGGAGATGCCATAGCGACAAGCTATAAGTTTAACAAGAAGGCGTAGTTTTGTCGTGTTTTATTGATATATTATGTCACCTTTTTTACTTAGTTTTTTAACCGCAGGAAGTGAGTAACTTAGGTGACAATTACTCGAGAAAAAAAATACAATCAAAAATAGGTTTAGGGTTCAGTTCAAAGTGCCTTATGAAAAATCTTAACATATATGTATATAAAGTACGTGTCACGATCCAACTTAAAAGATAGGATAGGTTACATCTCAATTTATAGTCGCAAAATTATTTTATTACAAATTATTTTTTTAATATCTCACAAAGAATTAGTTCCATAAGATTATAACAGATTGCGGTGTAGGATAATTAATTGACAAAATTGAGTAATTTCAAATTATTTTACTTCCATAAGATTTTAACAGATGGCGGAGAATGTCTGCTAAATTGAGTATGTAAACCTTAGTCACAGCAACGCGTGACCGGGTCTGTTAGGTTATATTGTTGCAAAACAACGTCTGCTGGGTCGACTAGCAGTATATATAATAATATCGTTAGCCAATTTAGTTTAGGTAGTCCAAAATAAAGAGAGGTCAAATTCAAATCCGCATATTTTTGAGACATTATTTACGAATTCTATTTTCACACTAGCAATCGAATTCGTTTCGTTTTAAGCAATCTACATCTTAGAAACCACACTCGATAAAGTTGAGGAATTTTGACATATTTTGTAGTTGGGGATCGATTGAAATAAAACAACGTTACCTCACCCTACAATACATTTGTTAAATTTGAATCCAAATCAGATGAGTCGTTTTAGGACTAGCGAGAGTAAACGCACTGATACACTGACAAAATTTCAAAAATATTTGATTATATCACCGTAGTAAATATTCACAAAGACTATCAAATATCTATAAAGTATAAACTTTAATGCCACATTAACTAAAGTGACAGTTTTATTTAATGCATAAGTCATCTATTAAAACGTATAATTATTCTTAATTTACTTAGAATTTTTATTTCTATCATTTCAATAAAAGTTAATCATGATTAAATGCCGATTCCACCCTTAACACATTAACATTATCATTAAACGGCGCTTATCGTTCCCAAATGATCCTTATCATTAAATTACTCATTCCCGGCAATGATCATTAGCGAAGGTATTGAAAGTCGATGGCTATTAATTTCCCATTGCGGAATAAATATTCCGTGTGTTCGAAGATTTTATCTTATCTCATTACCCGTTAATCGCGAACTGAAATATTTATGACCGATTCAAAAACTATATTTGTCCGATAATGGCCGTATTAATTGCTTCGAGAGTAATATTTAAAATCGGCTTAAAATAAATTAAAAAGCAAAAATAAATATTATCTTTTCTTTTAAAATATTCATTTTATATGAATATCCACTGGAATGTAAAAGATCTACACTGATTACTAAATTTATTTTCGTGTTTGTAATTCCCAAAAAAACAATCACGGAATGCAAAACTGCAGAAAAAAAGCACGCCTCTATTTTTCCTTACAAGTATGATACTATTTATCAAATATTCACTGTCATAACATATCATTTATGAATTAAAATATTTGATAACATTTATAAATTATGATATAAATTCCTATAGTTCATTTAAAAATTCTAGAAATTTCAGCAACAACAATAAAATTCATGGAACGCTGAAACATATACACTTAAATAGATCGCTTGTTACATTGTTTCGTTGTTGCAATCGCCTGAAATACGTTACAAAACCGCCGTACTATATGTAAACATCTATTTTTATTATAAACGTTGGTTACTTGTTTACCACCACCTACATAATATATGACGCATGTATATTATACATATGTATGTGTACGGTTTATGCAGTGATAAAAATGTATTGTAATAATGACATCATTTAAATTTTGTCCTGCTGGGATTCGAACCCAGGAGCGTTTGAACGGCGGTCCGGCAATGTGAGCATTGCACCACGGTCGTGTCAATCATTATTTTTGTGATTTATTAACAGGATAATTACAATTATCCAGAGGTTATTAAGATATTTGAATTTCGAATATGCAGAGAGTAAAGAGGAGAATAAAGTATTTACGTGTATGTGTGTTACCAAGTAATTAACTTCGCGACCATCCCGTGGCCTAGGCTGATTCTGCCTGGAAGCTTTCCCGGGTTAGATACCGGGCCGGAGTAGACATTTATATGATAGATAAATTGATCCCGTATCAAGAGCGTTAGTAATGTGTCAGTTGCTTCATCCTTGCCACTGGCGACCCTGAGTATCCTAAAACTGGAGTACGTAGTAGAAATAGAATATTTGTATGTAAGTTGTGCTGTCTGGATGAATAAATTTCGATAGCTGATTTACAAATCTTGCAATCAAGTCAGGTGGTTAAACAAGAAGATTTAATTTGTTGTCCATGGATTATTATTACAGTTTTTTAAACATTCAGTTTCATAATACATTATTGACACTAACTCTAACATAAATATTTTCTTGAGATATTTTTCATAATTAACATGATCGTTACATTTTGATACGTTTTTATTAAAAAACAGAAACCAATCTATATAGCTCATGTAATATCCAGTCTAAGAATATCCATTCAGGCATTCAATCATGGAGAAACCTGTGCAAGCTCTATGAATCCATTATGCTTCGGTTGTCGGATCGATTTTAATTGCATCGAGATAATCGGCTTTAGGTTCCCATAGGAACTTAATCTTATAGATGCTATTACTATCTCGTAAACCAGACTACTAAGATGCCAATTCGGAATGGCGTAATCTATCAAGAAAATTTCACCGAATCCTATAGGACAATTATAATTGTCTTCACATACAGTGTAGCAATTCTAATTAGGTTCTTCGGCTCGCTTTATAATTGATTTACTAGTGATTATTATAATAATACGAAACTCACATAATACATTTTTGATCCATTGAAAATGACTTGACTGTCTGTCGATGCATTTGTTCTTGCATATCAGAGACAATTTAATTGATTTAGATGCGGTTTTCATCCTTGTATTGTAGTAATTTTGGAGTAACGTTTTAAGTTTATTATTAGTACATGTAAAGTTAATTTAAAAATCTCGTATAAATGTTTTTACGAGTGTGGATATTAACGTATCAATTTCTTGGAGCGAAGGGAGGAGTTTTACTGATTCAAAATAACTATATTTACTAACTAAACAATTAATTTGTAAATCAGTAAATAAAATTATTATATTTGTTACAGTTGTCTCAGTCCACGGTCGGCGTATTTCTACGAATTCCCTCCTAGTGGTAAGTTAACTATTGTATTTCCTTAAAGCTTATCACCTTCGTATATCTCTTGTGTAGTAAGTAGACTTGATATTTACTCGCATTCAAATGGGCTTTGGCCAAACATCTGAGGTTTGGAAGTCATATCTTGGTAAATGTCTCGTGTTTTTTTATTAACTATTGGCAGTATAAGCAAATAATGGGACATTTCATTGAAATATATTTTATTACGGTGCGTTATAAAACGTCTTACGATATTTTTGTCATACATTTTCACTTAAATAATTTAATCAGCTTCGTAATTATTATCAATGGCATAATGATATCTTTTCTTATTGATTATAATCTCTTAAAATTTTATTAGATCTTATCTCCACTTCATTTTAATTCTGGTCGTTTTTCACTTTTAACCTCAACTTTACTTCTCTTCTGTACCTTTAGTAAAATAAGAGCCTTGCTAATATTAACATTGTTTCAGATAACTGCCTCGGCACTGCCAAGAAAAAGGTGACTACATTTTCAAGACTGCTTCGCGGGCTCAAGTCTCATAGGAAAGAAAAGCATGGCTCTTGTTCTCCAAAACATTCGCACAGTCCGCGACAAGTAGTGCCACCCCAACGAGTAAGTTTTAAGTAATCAGATTATTTTGCATTTACTTACTGCTGAATACTCTGTCCATATCAGTTAATATAAATAAATAGTTATTCATCAGTCACGTTTTTCATCAATTCATAAGGATTTCGGAGCCTATAAAGCGCATTTAAGACAGAGCAGTTTATTTCGTGTTGAAATTTCTTATCAATCGTATAATTGTTTAAATTTCTTTCCGATGTTATCCTACCCATCGGGTATTAGGCGATAAATTTTCAAGGCATGCTTTCGTATAGGGACTACGAATTGAATTGTATTCTCCAGTAGTTTATTGTTTTCTAAATCACGAAGTCTTGTATGCGTAACATTTTGTTGCATTTCTAAATTAGACGAAAACAATTTGTTAGAAATAGGTATATAGGTCAGATTTTATTTACGTACTATGAACGGCGTAGGTGGTGGCCTTATTTTGTGATGTTTAGGAAACAGATTCCCAATAGGAGTGACAAAACATGTTGCTGTCACATTGCACCTGATTTATGCATGAAACACAAGACTAGAGTTCACACCTGGCACAGTAACCTCTGCGGTTATTGATGTAAATATTCAGTATCGTGAATCTAGTAATAGAAATTTATTTAGTGTGTGTGGTGTTGCTTTGAAGAGTGTGTTAATTATGTATTTTTGACAACTAAGGTAGCTAATAAGTATAGAAATTAAGAAGTAGTTCATAGTTGATTTGTAGGTAAAAACCTTGTGTCTTTCCACTATAGCATTAAAAGAAATTAACCTTTCTGAATTGAAATATTAGAAAAATTTACTTGTTAGTTATAGCAGTATACATGTATGTAGTATATACTCATAATTAGCACCAATAAGATTCATTAAGAGAAAAATGTTTCCAAATTAAAAAAATAGCTGCCAGTGGTATTGTCGAAAATAGAAAGATATAATGTTATGTAATACAAATAGTATGAAGCGGGGAAGACAAGTGGTTCCGTCGTGAAATCAAGTGAGTCTGCAGAAAGCGTTTGCGGCGAAGATATAGACGTGAATGCGTCGGAAAGGGATGTAGATACAGACGAAACGCGATTTCTCGCTACACACAACAACGGTGTGTAACCGAATCTTAGTGCAAGTACGTAGGCGCCCGCTCGCGGCGGCTGCCTCCTTTTTTTCATGCATTCCCTTTACCCCCATCCGCCATTATGTAGATCCGGCGCGACGCCGGTCCTTCTTTGACATGCACTCGGAGCAATTAGTATGACGCGTCTCGCAACCCGTGCTAGTTTATGCATACCGTTATGCGTGCTTGCATATGCGTATAATGAAAATTACAACGGCCATTGTCGCTCCATACAGTTGTTAATGCACACCCCGGCTCTAGACTACTAACTACCCTGCCAACCTCTGTCTCGTATATTTTGCCGAATATTGCCGTATAACCATTATTTGTGGCTGTTGGTCCGAACCGCCCGACAACTCATTTCAAATTCTCATCATGTTGATGATCTCTATTTTCGTAATGATGCATACCGTGTCGGTTTTGTAAATATCCCAATTTTATACGATGGGTTACAACCGCTGGGATATGGCTTTGGAAAATGCAAGGGGTGTCCTGATTTGACTTTTTAAATAACATTTTAATACAGTTTATTTTTACTATATTGTCACTGGGAATTACTGTAATTATTTTATAAGTTTTATGTAACTTCAAAATAACAAAGTATATGTATGTATGTATATGTATGTACAGTAAAATTACTGTAATATTGAATATTGAAGTAGAAGCTCTTAATGAAATTAATCTATATCAAGTAATGACTCAATAGATCTCATAAATATTCCTTATTTCATATGAAGCGAAGTGATTACATACGCATATGATAGAAGAAACTATATTAATATGAAGAACAATTCCGAAGCTCGCTCTCGTTAGATACGCAACTCATCTTGGCGGAATTAAGTGCTACATTTTTCCACGTCCACCTATATTTATTAATCTCCAGAGTAGGAAGGGGGGTACGTCACCGCATGCCTTTTGAGAAATGACGGCTGCCAAAGTTAAGTCGGTTCAGCCAAGGCGACGGCGCTCGGGCGCTTGAGTTATGACCGTTTGTGTGGAGAACGGATAAAGACCATTAGGGCGCGGTATAATCCTTATCGGGCAACTTGCACTTAGGATTAGCCCTGTCAGAAGTTGCTTTTTTCGTCTGTTGGCCGAGCCGTGTCCGGTTGTGATTAGCGGATTAAGGGAATGTTTTTATGCTAGGGTGCCGTGGTTGCTTTAATTTTATATTACTTTGTTATAATTTACCTTAATTTAGAAATTTATCTCTTCACACAATTATTCATCGCTCATCATCATCGACGTCGCTATTATAACAGATGTTTTATGGTAAGTAAAATCTTTAAAATACGACGTAATTACTCACCTACAACCATGAACATTAAGTTGTGTTCGAAACTTTGATCGTCAAAAGTAACTCTCGTAAATTTTCCTAAAAGTTTGGCACCTTGCCTTACTAGCGTTAACGTCTTGTGGGATATTGTTGCTACTATTCAAGCATTATGGCTTTGTAGATCCACGATATCGGTAATAAAAGTTTATATTGGTACACAGCGGTAGCTTCGCTAACATTCTGACGGTCGTAAATACGTAATGTCTGGTATCGATACTATTGTATCGCATTTCGTTACGGTAGCATGTTTTGTTTTATAACCATGAACAACCTGCTATATTTGATTTGTGATTTTAACTCCAACTTTATTTTTACTATCAGAAATATGTTTACAAAGAATATTATCTGAATTGTTTCATGACTTAAATTCGATATAATCGTATTATGTGATATTATGGATTCCTTGTCTTTTTTTTATACTAATTTTGAGAAGACAGTTTTCGTATTCAACTTAACTGCAAAAACTTCAAAACGAATAAACTTGAAACATTATTAGATACAATACATTGTACAAATACATTTCAAACAAGATTTTGATGTATATTGTGTTACTTAAGTACATACCCATTTGAAAGCTATATGTCTGTTATTAAAAATATTTATCTTTTATTACAATATTCGACGGCTTAAGTAAAATGTTATGAAAAATTATTGTATTAAGTACTTTTTGTAAATTGACTAATGTCAATGAACAGAAAATCGAAAGATTTGTTAGTGTTTATTATTTCATTCGATTCACAAATAATTCACAAAGATATTTTAATCCTATATATTGAAATGTGTGAAGAACTGTACAGTATGGATTACTTTGCGTATACCCGACATTACAATGGAGCTCCTCAGAGGTTAATGATACTGGAATGAAAATCAGTATACACATTGAACACAAGAAAAACGATGAGATTATAACGTATGTTGCCCGCAACTTTAGACAACTGAAAAGTTAATATTTCTAGCTACACAAAACGTCAGTATAATGTAGCAAATTATAAGGTAATCCGTAACAATTGAAATTGTTCATTACAGTGGGAACTTCGGCATAACAATAGATTAAACAGTCTTCCATTACAATATACATATCTATTATATGAAGGTATGTATATACCTATACCTGTATAAAATTTTTAAGTCAATCCATTCACTAATTTGGGTCCAGAAACTATATACATATGTATACTTAAAAATAAAGATTCATCTAAGTATAGATGATAAAAAGTTTTTTGCAATAATAATTATACAAGTATAAAACACAACTGATTAATTACTAATTGTATTTTTTAAAAGCTTTCAGCTACGTAACGTACATAGATCAAACCTACTAAATCGATAGAAAAGCAAATTCAGAACGTCCCCATTTCATATTAAAGTTTGCAACTAAAGTTGTATAGTTGACTTGGTACATTTATCATGTTTACAGTGGTAATATTTTCAGAGCTATGCTTCTGACACAGATTACTTTCTTTGTGAGTTTGTGACGTGAGACTTTATTTAGTTCAGCCGTGTTCTGCATTGCATATTATACGAATAATAACCTGTATTATGTCATTTGGACAGTACTCTTTATTAACGGATAGGCGACACGCAAATATTAATATCAGAAATACTTTTTATTTAGTTGAAGAATAATTTATTGTGTGTACACGACGTAAATCATAAGATTTAGCCTTAAGTTCAAAAAGGTCCTAATCGTCATAACAAAAGAATAGTCTCTTGGCCGATAACGTGTCGGTGGAACATTTTGTGTTGCTGATGCTCATGGGCAGTTATGACCACTTATAATCACATGGCTCCTGGTCGTTTGTGAGCTATTCATATGTAAAAGACCTGGGCTGAGAGGACTTTTAATCTAGAATACAATCCACCATAATCTAGAATATAGTCCATCCTGCTTCAGCGTCCAGTGAATTAAATACAGAACGATCAAATACTGAACAGTACTAAAGAGATATGACTGCTTAAAACTTTCTTTGATTTCTATAACCAAATTTATGTTAGCTCCTGTAACTAATTAAAAATATGTTGAATAAAAATTTAAGGAGGGTATGAAATATTTACGTTACGAACGTATATTTAATAGAATAGCACATTACAACCCTTTCAGTGTACTAAAATATGTTATGTGTAATATCTAAGTATCGTGTGTGTATAACGATGTAATCGGTTTGTTACCGACCACACTTCCAACCTCCGACCGCGCTGCTGCCACATTGTCGATCATTTACAATCGCCACAAGTCAACAAGCCAAACCACTTCAATTGTTAACACATTGTAAACAAATTAAGAATAACAAACAAGACGTTCAAAGCACTGACTGACATACACAACAACGCATTCAAAACGTTTCCATTAATCATCTTCACTTAACGAAAAAATGCTAAGGATATTTGCATCACAATGAGAGCTATGTAGAAACGAATCAATTAATCATAGCTCATACAAAGCTCGCCCATTAACTTCGGACTTGATAAGGGCATAATGTGAATAGCCGACAATAGGCGATTCTATAATGCGACAAAACCCGGAACTGAAACTGGGGTCTCTTAAATTTACGGACCCGTTATCAAACGCGCATACATTGTCACTTCGATGTGTTTCGGTCTTCCCTTTTCCGTGACTTTTCATTTCCTTTGTCGTCATCCAGCTTTCAAGTGTTCGACGAGAATTAATTTTTAATTGTATGAACATTCTCATTTATCAAGTAATCTGTTTCGTCCTGGTCCAATATACATCTGACTTTAAATCGTTTCGATAAAATGTCGAAGTGTCCTATATTTACAGTACTGAATAGAATATCTAATTCCGCAGGCTTAGTTTTCGTAAACTTACAGATTTTTTGTTCATTAGTCATTAATAGTCATGATTTAGTTTAGTTAATTTTGATGCTTAGGATCATGCTATTTTACAATAGTTTGTGTGATATGTAGGTATATATATTTATTTATTATTTTGTTTTAGCAACGATTTGATTTACTTGTGTTTAAATAACGTAATACGGTCCATGATTCCATAAAATATCGAAGACTAAAAACCCGGAATTTTCTATGTACTTAATAGTTGTATTCATTTTACTCACATAACCCTAAATTATTGATTTTATATTTCATAAGTGCTATTCCTTAAACAACAAGGGTTCTGAGAGTTCAAAGTTTTTCTTACGTCACTGTTAATTTATCAGACCGCTTGCAACCGTGATTTGTACGAAAGTTTTAACAGTATCAAGAAAGTTACCGCTCTATTTGTGGTTAATATTTATAAGAAAAATGACTAGTCGACGCTTGATAAATGACTGAAATTCTGTCTAACTTCGCCTCGAGTTTGATGATTTTTATAACTTTCTACTTTATCTTGTTTTGGAAACTAATATTAGCTCGACGTAATTTCCATCACACAATGACAGTATATTAGATAAATACTTATATTAGATAAAGGCTTATAAAGTTAGGATTTATTATTAGACTACAGGTACATGAAAAAATCTAATTCTGTGCAACATTATGTTGTAATAAATAATGTAAACCTATTCTTAGACTCGACTAGATTTATAGAAGAGATATAGAAGGTTAATATTCGAATATATTCGAATAGATAGTTTATTAATGTAATTATACATCGAATAGAGGTTCAAATTATTGTTATTAAATACCTATTTGTATACACTTATATGTATACATATATGAGCGTGGATTTATATATATAAAATTTTAAAACAAATAATTCTAACAACAGTCATGATTAATCATTATTGTTTCATTTTCATACCTCAGGATTTTTCATACCTCAACCGTTAAAATGCACAGGTAAAACATATCTGTGCCTACTATTGAACTAAAAATGAATTGCGTGTATAAAAATCAAATTCATCTATCATGTTAACAATTATGAAATTTAAGATGAGTTATCCTTATTTGTTGCGACCTTAATTGGTTTTAACATTTGTTACTTTACACGAAACACGCTTGCGATTCCTGGCAATATTTTAATTAACAAAAGTTTTAAAATGTTTTCGTTCTCCATGTTTTTATATGATTAGTCGTCTTTTGAATTATTTTCTAATCCACACAGCTTATAGTAGCTAATATTAACTTTTCTCAGGTCGACACTCCAGACAGCGTGCTTCAAAGTGGCCTTGGCTTAGGCCCCGGCCCAGATACGGCTCTGAGGTCCATGGTTGACCCCAGAGACTATGATCGCCTCCGCTTCTTTCAAATGAGTGCCGCCCAACCAAACACCTTCGAAGAAACGATACATAGGGTGAGCTGCTCGTTTTCCTGCTGTTAATTGGGCCAAAGTATATTTGTGTTGTATGCTAATGTCTTCGCAGATACAGAAATAAAGATCTTATTCTACTACTTGTTCCCGTTTAGTATCATCAATTGAACCTAAAACTACTTGATAAGTAATCGTTTTGTTTTCTTTAACTTGAAATTTCCACGCATTTAGTATTATGATTTATATTTGGTTAAAATTATTAGGCTTGAATAATTTCAGTCAAAATTATACGAGACCATTATTTATATTAAGATTTCAAAATTGTCTGGTTACAGAAGTATACAACACAAATATTAATTCAAATTATCAGCAGGAAAACTTTCTGTTATGCTCTGGATGGCAAAGCTTTTAAATTCAATATGGGATATTTATACAAGTCATTTCTGTATTACATCGACTTGACTAAAATAATGCTATAAGCTTTTCGATCTTTGCATCGTAGAGTGTCATTTCATCAACTAATGTTATCTTTAATAATGCTTTGGTTTTCGTTTTTCAAATTTCAAAAATTGGTTATCATTGCATTTCGAATGATTATTACCTGATTCGTTTCGAAATTCGAAATTTGTATTTTGCCAACAGAGCCGTAACAGAAACAATCAAAATTCTAAATTTTTCCGCCACACTTTTGGTACACTTTTGGAATGTTCAAAGAATAGGAGGTGGATCTTTCTTTTTTGGCTGATTCAACATTGTAAACAATATATTTTCGATCAATCATTTTCATGTGTATGATGCTAGAATGCCGTTTTAACAACACGCTAATTTGACACAGTTCGGTAGTTCTTTGCACGCATTGCACGATAAAAAAAACAATAATTCTGGAAAAGCATGCTTGCATGATGCTGGATTATTTTATTATGTTGATTGTCAATTTTTGACTACCATTATGAAGATGTTCTTGTTATTTATCATTTAGTATTATTTAAGGTTAAATATTGCATTCTTCATTTATTATAATTGTAGCTTACAATATGATTTGCAAAGTATGCCTTCCCAATCTATAGATTAAGGATATCTTTTAAATAAGATTCCAGTTCTGTTTATTTATTCTTTTGTTACATATGTTCTCGTTCAGCAACCATAATTAATCCTAATTTTACCCGGAGAAGTCCGACATACTTATATCGAAAACGCTACATATGTTATTCTTTAGCAAGAAATTCTTAAATGCATACTAATACTCTTTATTTGTTTTATTGTGAACCAACATTGCCATCTTTGAATATTGGTCCAATTTATCTGTCATTAGGTTTTAAAACTGCTCTATAACACTGATTTTTAATTTTAATATTCAATTCAAATGTATTAATAATTTATTGGGAACTAATCTTCACTCGTATTATATCACGACTCTGGAAACTTTTATGTCGTTAAGCTGTTAGAGCCTTATACTTTTTTACTTCATTTAAGTCTCTTATTCGAATAGTATATTTAGTCCAGTAATATTTTTAAGCTTTCTTGAAATGTAGATTTGAAATTGATCATCAATCTCTCATCTTTCTCATTTAGTTTGTGGTCGTGTGTTTTTCGTGTTAGTTATGGCTTATAGATTCGTTGTGTCCAGAAGTTACTTAATAAAAACAAACTTTAACTAATCATACTTTTGTTACAGTTAAAAGTTCAGGAAGCAATGAAGAAGAAAGATAAACTGGCGAGAGAACAAGAAGAGGTAATAAATAATAATATTTCAGTTATATTGTTTTTACAGTTAGTCTTTTCATTTGGAAGATGGCAATCAACTCTAATTCTTTTGTGTTTTACACCTTGTGAATTTGTGATCGACGAATTCCTACTTCGCATATGATCGAAAGTTTAATGACTGTTGTAAAAAAAATTATGTATAAAGGATTCCTTAAATCAAATACCACGTTGAGCAAGTTTAGTATTGGTAGTTAATTTTTATCATCAGTCTTGTGAACTGTGAATAGAATGCCGTGACCAGCATTTGTTGCTGCCAAGTTATCTGATAAACAGTAATAGTTGTGGATTGTACATATGGGTTATTATTGATATCTTAGTTATATAAAATAGAGTATTATTACTTTCATTAAAAATTTAGTTTCTAAATTATCATTGAAAATTTAAAGATCCGTCACAAACTCTTAAAGTACAATAAATTTTTACAATGTGATAGATTCTCAAAACATGATACGAATCGATTCATCGTGATATCCCTACTGAGCATTTTCGCATCTGTCGCAATTCCTCTGGCATTACACAAAAGTCCCTCACTATTTACACGTACAAACATGAGAGTTGCACACTCACACATACTCAAAACTAATCTGATGCGAGTCGCAGAACCTGTAATCTTGCGACTCGCGTTGCGAGCGCAAGAGCGAGCCTCTGGCTAATCGCACCCTAATCTCAAGCTAAGCCTATTAGAGGCAGTTGTATCGCTTCCCTGCAAAACTTTGGAAGCCCTTCACCGCGCATTTCGTTTCCTCGTAAAACTATGCCAAGTACATACCAAAAAGTTGTATGACTCAGTTACGTTAAATCAAAAAGAACTTATTGGTAAGCTCTCAGGATTCATTTTCGAATATCAGACCTACGCAAATATTATTTTATTGATTGGCAAGCCTTTACAGCTATTCTTCGACAAGGAATATTGAAATTTTATAGCGGTTGTAAAGAATGTAACCGACTTGCGGTGACCTGAAATTTGGGTGATTTAAAATTAATCACAAAATCGATGAAGGCAGTAATCCGTTTATTGCTGTATAAAATATTGTCATAAACTATGAATCCGAGGAAATAATCAAAGGGTATATTTTTGAATACAATGTTTATTTAGTTCAGCACTACATTTTTTCACCTACATTGTCTCCAAGACTCGTAATCCTCGTGCCGGGGTTTTTTCTAGTTCAAAGGTGTAGAAGTATTCTGTTACAGCCATAAATTCTAGATAAGTTCACAATGTAGCTAGTTTCAACCCAAACTCGGCTTTAAAACTCTTATTTTATATTGCTGTCTCGTCATTATCTGGAATACATGCATTTAATTCAAAGGTTCACACTTTTTAAATTTGTTTGTAATGACGTTAAAATTATTTAATTCGTTTATATTCTTTAGAACAGGTGGATGTGTAATTAACTGAGTCAATTTTAAAGCAATAAATATTTTCTCTGTATGAAGTTTTTGAATTGATTTTTAGCGCCGCTCAGTTTTCTTATCTAATTTTTACTCTGACAATTCGCTAATTCCTAACGGTACGGTAGCCGGTAACTCATTACAATCATTATTATAATAAAATGCATTCGTAATATTACTTTGCATTAATAACATTAATCATTTTTCATCGTTATAGTCCTCAAATACCGAATTATATCTTTTTAGGAATCTAAGAACGAGTCGTATAAAATAAGAGAGATTAGGTATTAAATAACATTTATTTAAGCTAAGGTGCCAAGAAGCACAATTTCTTTAAATTTTAACTATTATTGGCTTATAAAATTTTACATCGAAACGGTACAATAAAGTAACAAAACCGTTAGAAATTGCTTCTACAAGTATTATTTTACGAGTCATGTCTATTCGCTAACAGTCTAACTATTCAAAAGTTCCTCTATAGACCATTAACCGTCATTGCCAAGAAACTATTCGGCTCCGAGTGTTCAACGACATGAAATCTCATTTGCTTCGAACTTCACAATTCCCTAACTTGTAGGAATACCATGATATTTTTCGGACAGAGCAAAGTTATCTAAACGGATTTTATTTTGTATTGTAATAACTACTAAAAATCCATATAACATGGAGATCAATTACATATGTATATGATTTATTTATGAAATGTATTACAAAATAATACATAATAATCATATTATTTATTTAATCAAATACACTTTGTTCTATATAAAATCCAACCGTACGATATCGGATATTGTATGTAGCGATTAATTGAAAAAATATTTTTTTATTATGACATTTGCACGTATAATTAAAAAAACATTCATATGATAAAATTATTATAATTTGATTTTACCTCAGATATTTCGATCCTCATTTATTCCTTGTGTTTCTTAAATCTCTCATGTACTCGCCACATCGCGCGACGCTTGGAAACAAAACGTGCATAAATTAACTTAATGTTCAATACTTTTCTACTTACGTGGAAGCGGTCGTTTTATTGCGCACCCTGGATATTTATTGTCTTTCTCGAATTCAAAAAAGTAAGCTTTGTAAAAAATACGCCAAGTTTTCTTCGGCTGTTTATCACTTAGAAGATCGTAAATAGGATTGTATAAATGCAATGATTGTGGTTGTAAATTATTTTTTTCTTACAATAAAACTTTGAGGTTCTTGTTTATTTCATGTATGAATAATTGTTACCGTGGCAGTTACCAACTTTATTACTTTAAGCGCCATAATACCGAGATGCTTCTGCTTTCTATCACCCTTCAACGCTATGGCTATTTTAAGAAGCCATTTCAGTGTTTTATTGTTCATTATCTTTATTATTTGTTTTATCATTTACATTACTATTACTGGAGAAACTTGAAGACATGTAAAAGTCATGTAAGACGAAGGAAGTTGTGTTCTATTACACTTCTACTTAATACCATTATATAAATCTTATGGTATACCTACGTCATTATATAACACAATACAATATTATACTAAAATTTCGATTAGTTATGATATGACTCTTAAAAAGATAGAATATAAACATATTTTTCTGTCCATTTGTGAATTATTGATTATCACCATGAAAGTACAATGCGGGAACTTAATGTTTAATAACATCTATATAAATATGTAAAATTAAACGCGTTGTTATTTCTTCTTAGAATTCTCGACAACTTCTGGAGATATCCGATTTGATTTAATTGGTTGTATTTTCTTTTGTTACAGATTCTAAGAGACATTCGACATGGTCTTATGAATATGGGAAGAGATGGAGTACGGGGCCCTTTTGGAGGTACGTGTGTTTTAATTATAAATGTTGTGTCTAGATGTTAAAGTTTACCGAAATAATATTTATAGAAGTCATCTTTATTCAATTTATAAAGTTAATCGTATCTAACCAATTTGTATATTATAATCACGGATTTTGCAATTAAGCAGAATTGTGTTGCAGTTTTAAGTACTCTTGCTATGGCTAAATTCAGGCTTAAAGCATAGAATACACATAATTGTAAAATGCGTGACGGATGGACGTTGTGAGCAATCATTCTAGAGTCGACTTCACGCCTATGTCCTGTATTGCTTCTACAATTCCATATTAATAGTAATAAAGATACTTCACGTTCTTACAATACATTAAACTCATGAATTAATTCTTATTTCTCTTGAGTCAGACTCATGTGCCTCTTCTTCTGGATGTTCTATATCTATACTGTTTTACCTAACACAATATTGATATATCTAGAAATCGAAGCATTAACTTTACTGATATTGCCACAAAAAATATAAACAGAATTTTGTTTACAATTAATGAGTTTACATTGAATTTGTCGGTATTTCCTATACCCGTAGGTTGTAAGACCACTTACCATAAATTCTTCATCTGCCTTTCATAACGACTATGTAACAAACTAGCTGCACTAATTAAATAGTAAAATGGTTTTTACTTTTGACTAAACTGGCCGACATAAGCCAATAAAAAGTCGTCCAACGTAAAGTTTGCGCAAGTGTGGCTTACCATACAAATATTAGTCTTTTATCTGCTTTGTGGAGCATTCAAATATGTACATATGTATCAAAGTATAACGAAAGAAATAGCAAAATAACAGTTTAATGTTTCTATCATATAACAACATACCAATATTGTAATTATGTCTCTTCAATAATAAGTTAATGATGAATAATGAATCAGTGTGAACAGTGATTTGAAAACGATTAACTTTATGATGTTCTCTAACTATATTCACTTGTCTTGACATTTATATGCTATCAATTTTATTCAGATTTTGTGTCAAATATTATTTCGGTTTAGTCGTTCATATTTCGGCAACATGTTTATATTTTTCATATATCAGTGTTATTACTATTGAAACAATGATTAATGATTTCAACTAAGACAAAATTTTCAAAAAATTAAATAACCAACGAAAGTCCTGATCATTGTTTGAAACATATTGGCTGGTCATCGTCTAGTTGCTTTTGGTATTTTGACTATTATTTCGCTTCAAGTTACTAGAGTTATTTTTGCTTTATCTAATAAGCGAAATATATAAAAAGTTGTAATGTGAGATTGGCTATATCTAGCATAAAGAAAGTCATAGATAATTTTCTGTTTAATGAATTACGAGGTCAGTGAGCGGTAATACAGTAATTTTATTCGCTTAAACAATGTAATTGTGTATGCGCTTTTGTGTTTGTGATAATCATTGCGAAGTTATTCGTCAAAGTCAAAATATCGAAGCCTCTAGAATTAAAATTATGATTTATATTGGCCCGTAAATTTTAAGCATGTTGCTTGCACGATGTTTTGACACTTAATTTATTGGTCAACTTTGCGGAATGCTTATTTTTGATAAAGCCATTGATATATCGTTCAATATCATATTATACGTACGTATACGGTTTGCTTTCGATGTGCATCTTTCATCAATCATTTTATGTTTTTTATGTTAATGTGGTTCGGATGTCTAACGAAAAGGGAAGACCCACTGTGATCATGACGTGAGATTGCTATAAAAGTATTCATCATACGAAAGTCAAGTATGAATTAATTGTAATTAAGATAATAAATTCAGTGAACTCATCTCTATTCATCAAGATGTTTAATTTGCGACAAAGTGCTGAATGCATGTTGTTTACATTGATTTGCATCAACCACGCACGGCTTTCCGATGTTCGTACACAGCTTGCTGCAGTGTTGTCAGTGAAACTGCCACTATGTGGGAGGTCGTTAACGGTAAATTTTTTTGCATTATGTTGGCACGTACATTTTTATTTGCACAAATCGTGGCTTATTAACAAAAGGCTAATCAAGGGCTCGTTTACAGACGATACGTACATGTATGACGACGAAGCGAGAGGTCTATCCGGAAGGGGTCACTGGTATGACGAGCCACCATATGAGAGTGATCCCGAAGACTTTCTTATGGGTGGTGGAGCCCCGGCAGCATCATTTCAAAATGGCCGTGTTTGTTTCACCCTAAATCTTCGGAACGAACCGAGAGGCGAAGGGGTAATATCGCTCAGAAGCGCTGGAGACATAAGCTTAGCGAGAGCACCGCGAAGAGGATTAATAATTCCACAGAGCGGCCCCTACCCGACCACTGTGATCCCCTTGCGAACACCGAGAGATCGGGAAAGCGGGGATTACGCCGCATCCGACATCCAATCTATAGGTTCGAGGTTGTCTGGCATTTCGCTGGAATCCAGTCGCTCGGAACGGGATTCACGGAGAGGTTACAGGCAAATGTCAGGCTATCGGATAGGAATAGATCCCTTATCGCCAGCTTCCTCGGATTACGAAGATCAAGAGAGCGAAACGGATTCGCAACACATAGCTACTGTGCATAAGGTAATATTATTGCAGTTTAATGGAAATCAATATGTGAAAATAAATCTTGCTGCCAATAAAAGTTTCTTTTGATTTTCTCTTCCCGACTAACGTATTTCATCCTTCGTTCCAGTCAGCTGAAGAATGCGAAGGGGTGTCCAATTTAGCTGGTAAAGTACGCGGTTTAAGACAAGATGTTCAAAGGAAAATTTCAAGATTAAGACAAGAAAGAGGACCAGAGGGTTCAGATAGGCGGACGAGTGGCGATCAAGCGTTCCCATGTTCTAATAGTTCTTTTGAAAGTCTTCCCAGCGGATCAGGCAGTAGTGAGTGGATTTATTGATTTGTCTGTGTTATTATATTATAAACGTTTGTAAATAAGAATGTCTTTCCTTTCTCTGCACCATAACGCCCAACTTGTCACTTACAGATAGGGTCGTTCTTGTACATACCTACTATAAATCTCGTTTCACCAACCTATCCCTACTAACTTGAGAAGGTACTTTCAAATAACATCAGTCCAGAACTATACAACTATACAGGTATTTCAGTTTTATGTGGCAGGACTAGACGTAGCGTATAATCTAGGCCTCTAAGTTTACAAATATTTATGTACAGGCACACAAGCATTGGTTCGCGCCGGTAGTAATCACTCCTCTCTCTCGGCAGAAGAAAACATAGAATTAAGTCCGGCCGGGCGGAGTTTACTCGTTCCGCAAATGCTGTGTCGGGCTCGAGCACTCGTCGATTACGTCCCCAATATTTACGAGAAAGATGCCTTGAGATACAAGGTAAGATATCTTAATACTACATTATGCTTTTAGTTAGTAAGTTAACAACTTGTAATGCCATGTACTTTGTTATCAGAAAGGGGACATCATTGAAGTCATCAACATGAACGCTTCGGGGATCTGGAGAGGCGTTCTCAATAATAAAGTCGGGAACTTCAAGTTTGCTAACGTAGAAGTACTTTCTGAGAGAGACACAACAAGATCAAGGACCTCCAAATGGTGCAAAAGCCGCGAGCGACTTTGGGAAACCCGCCCAAGGACGGTCGAGGAATTATTGAGAAGGATAGATTTGCCAGAATATACAGTTGCGTTTGAAAGGAACGGATATGAGGATATTGAATTATTCAAAGAAATCGAACCCTCTGATTTAGACTATTTGGGCATCATGACACCTGAACATCGTACGCGTATTCTTGCCGCTGTACAACTGCTGCACCAGCTTGAATGTGAGTGATTTATATTGACAGATTGTAATACAGACAGTGTATTTAAAGATCGGACTATTAAAGTAGGTAAAATGAAATGGTTACACCGAAAAATAGATGACAAATTATTCATGACAATCGAATCGGTGCGTAACTGTCTGGCAAACGCACGGCCAGGATTTTTTGTTAAATGTGCTTATGACAACTTGAAATAGGACTTGAAGTTAGTAGTAGTTTTTATTATGAGTCTTAAACCCTTAGACGTCAAAATTTGTAATTAATTACTTAATACAAATTATACTGTTTTAAATAGCATAAAGTATTTTAAAACTATGCGCAATTTTAGTTTCACATATTCTACTAGTTTAAACGAATGAAGTAATGTATCCACTGACGCTGTACTTATTAGTTCCCATTTAAAGTTTTAGACATTTTATTATTGTGAATATTCTCTCTATATAATCCTATTCTTTTAATTATTATTACATACAATTACATTACTAGCATAAATTAATTAATTGTCACCAATTTTCTTATCACGTCCGTAGTATCAAGATGCTGAATACCCTCAATCAATTTATAAAAGTATCTTAATTATCTTAAGTCTAAAAGACTTCATCCATCCTTGCTATCCATTCTTCCCTAAGCCAGCTACTTCTCCTGGTGCACTTTGCTCAATCACGAATGAGATAATGGGGAACAGTCCCTCCTGTGGAAAGTCGCTGATAACTGATGGTAGAGTTTTATTACCCACCGGGCTCTCTCCACCCTCCTTTTACAATCAATCGTGAAATGTTGTATGTGTTTTGGTTATTGACATCGGAGAGCCTGAATGCAGCGGATCCTCCGCTTTCAACTTAGGCGAAAATGCATCGATGACTATAGGTGGTGAACTGTATCATATGCCTCGTATATTCATTTATTGCTTATTTATGAAAAAAGAAGCCTTAATGGAGATAAATATGTCCTGATTTAGGTCTCCACTTTGAATTTAACACTTAATTTATAAATAGGTGTTCTACTTTAGTGCATTGCCAAATTACAGAAAGGAGAACACACTAAACAACAAATATATAAATTATTATTACAGCTTTATAAGTATAATTTTTACTAACCGCATTAAATTTAATAGTATAAATTGCTTAGTGCATTTATGTAATGTAAAGCTAATAAGTAATAATTATATACTAACCGAGGTAGTAAGTCCAACTAATGAATATCATAGAATATCTTGCTTTACAAAAGTATCGAAAAACATTTTTTGTTTTATAAATCGAAATCATCATCCGTATGTTAGTTCGATCTCAACGTATAATCATTCCGGGTCAGGTGGCGAAGGCGATGGCGAGGTTGAAGGAGGCGGTTCTAGCTCGGAGGGTGGGGACTCCCCGTTCGGCCGACGCCAGTTTCCCCGCGATTCTGGCTGCTATGAAGGAGGCGTCGGAGTAGGTGGTGTTCGAGTACGTACCTCGCCGCTGGTCCATAGAACGGATGAGCCTTCCCACAGGCCTCCAGAACCAGCGCCTCAGGCCAAACGTTCAGTACGTCGACGTCCACCCGACGACGCGGAATGCGATCGCATCGAGCGTTACCCCGGGAC
>DWJN01000830.1:0-20865 GCA_018248895.1 Carystus phorcus
ATGTCAAAGACATAACCTCACTTATTTTTCTTTTACGTTTGACGTTTGAGTTCAGCAGTTCTCCGGTTCAGCGCTGAGCAATTTTTGTTGAAAAGTTGTTTATCTCGACCGGGAAATAGCATCAATATGGTAAGTAATCTCTACTATAATAACTTGACGTAACTATTTTTATGGTAATTTAATTAATTTTATTGTAAAACCTTAAAATGTATATTCTCTTAAGCTTATAGGTTAGGAACCCATGTGCGTCATCTAATTATGTCCTTTATTATTTAGTATTGGCGAATATACAAAATTCGATGTTAATTTATAGTTATTTTTTAAAAAAAATTTAAGATTTCGCTATTAACTATTTTGATAAGTTTCCCGCCATATCAATATGCTATAGATAAGTAATATTTAAGAGTTCAAACCATGCTCTATACATATTAAATACCTTAACCAGCTTATTCTAAATCAGTATTATAACTAAATTATATTCCAATCATATTTTTTCTGTGTTAAAGGCCTCTAAAATGTTGAGCTATAACTCTTCCTGTTTTAGTTTATTATTAAAACAATTACTTAAAGAAAATACACGTCCCACATAATATTAATCCAAGGTTCTTCCTAGTTTTAAAGTTAATAATAAAGACGTTATTTAAAATCAATTCATTCACCATAGTTTTAAACACACATCATCATCATCAGCTTATTCCTGTCCACTGCTGAACATAAGCCTCCCCTAGCTCTCCCCTTTAAACACACAAAGTGGGGCAAATGGTACCTTAAAAGTTAAGTTGTTATTTAAATCAATTCAATTACCATCTTTATAACGAGTACTAAATCTAAGGCATAAATTAATTACCATAGTTTTAATTTAAACCTGCTCAAAATGGATCAAATGGTACCTTAAAAGTTAAGTTGTTATTTAAATCAATTGAATTACCATCTTTATAACCAGTGCTAAATATAAGGCATAAATTAATTACCATAGTTTTAAACTCGCTCAAAATGGATCAAATGGTACCTTAAAAGTTAAGTTGTTATTTAAATCAATTGAATTACCATCTTTGTAAACTGGTACTAAATCTGAGACCTATTAATATTAAATGTCTGATTACAGGCAGCGGCCGTCGTAGCAGGCAAGGACATCGAGAAGCCCCAGGCGGAGATCTCCCCCATCCATCGTATCCGCATCACCCTCACTTCCCGCAATGTCCGGTCATTGGAGAAGGTGTGCGCTGACCTCATCAATGGAGCAAAGAAACAGAAACTGCGTGTGAAGGTGCGTTACTTACTGTATTCTATCATCCTTACTTTATTAGCAGGTGAATTTTGTATCACCTTGGAACATTGTTCTGTTTTTGTTACATTTCTCATCAATGCTCGGCTCGTATTGGTTGTACTCTTATGTTGTATCTTTATTAGCAGACCCGGTGATCTTTGTATCACCTTGGGACATTTGTTCCGTTTTTGTTACATTTCTCATCAATGCTCGGCTTGTATTGGTCGTAGCTTTATGTTATATGGCTTATAGCATTCCTCGGTAAATGGAAGATCCAATACAAAAAGATTTTGCAATTCGAACCAGTAGTTCTTGAGATTAGTGTGTTCAAACAAACAAACTCTTAAGCTTTATAATATTAGTATAGACATTATTATCTTTATCCTGGTTAAAATTATTTTACAAAATCAGGGGAAATATCTTAATGGGTTAACATTTATGCCGGGGCAGATAATAATTTGACATATAAACTCAAAACCATTTATTCATAAATATTATAAACTTATTCACATCATGTTTTTGGGAAACCTATCTAATATCATTTACGCTTCTACCACTATTGGAAAGGTGCTTTAATATAGAGAAGAGGAACTAGCAAAAGAACAGCATAAAGCACCTTTAAGTTTACATTATTGACATATGTATAATGATGTACCAACAAAAGTGTGCAATATCATTACTTTTCAAAGTGCACAATATGTGTTCTATACCATATGCTGCTCATAGGAAAGTTACATATTAATTAGCTATTTAAATATTATGAGTCAGTCTGTGGTTGATATTTCACATTGGGATTGGGTATTTTATGTTAAATTAAGAATATTTAAATGTAATGTGTACACTAGCTAACGCATTAGGTTATAACCTGTAATGTTAGCTATAAGTGTTTTAAATAAATAAATAAATAAAATAAATAAATAAATAAGATGAATGCTTAATATTACTAAATGAAATTATATATTTCAATACTATATTTTCAGAATGTGACATTTCCATCCATAAGCCTATGTCTATGTAATTTTTAATTTTAATGTTAATAAAATTGTAACGCTTTATTTATGTACAGAATACTCAGAGGTATATACAGTGGCGACACAGTTTTTAACTATTGTCACTATTTATGAATATACAATAATTGTAAACATGTTTTTGGTGCTATAATAAATCTTTAAAAAATTCATAAAATTTTACAAGCCTCTAATAAACGGACTACGTATATGTGCAATGTATAACGCAATGTCTTTTGTTTTACCGATATCTATGTACTATGTACCAGTATGTGCGGTGATGGCCACGTAATTAAATATTATATATATTTTTATTAGTCACTATATTAAATATATTGTAAACGCTTACTGTATTAGAGGGGCTAACATTAGACTATAAATTAAGGTGTTTATTTAGCAGCTTATTCCTTTATTGGTCGACAACTCATCGTTTACCACACGAGTTATTTGGGACTTTCTTGTCCAGTTGGCCCGTTCGTTTGTCGACTTACACTAAAGGCTTTAGTTAACGGCCAATAACTAAGGCTAATGTACACATGTTCTTCAATTTTAATGAGCCATGACAACATCTGACATGTCCCGGTTATGTTAGTAGCCGGCTGCCGACCTCCTAGCTACCTGGTCGCATTAAACTAAGTTCAACTCCATTCGACTCCCCTAATTCACTTTTTATCAGTGACAGCCCTATTAAAACTTAATATTATCTATGCTGTCGTATTTATTACTATAATTACAATGTTAGTCGCTGATTAAAAAAAATGTTCGTGTTCTATTTTTGAAAAATTGTAAACGGACTTTAATGGACTATTGGTTATTTTTTGTCAAATTGAATTTAATAACCATTATATTTATTTTACCAGCGAAAAATTAAAATTAAATTAAACGAGGAAGTAACTTTAAACCTGGCAGAATTTTTCATACATCGCTGTTATAATGAAACAAAAACAAACATCTCTGTAATAAACTATGAATTATTAGTTATAGATACTTCTGAAGAACTCTGAACGGCATACAATATATCTGGGTTTTTTTACTTTTGATAAGTGCTTGACGTCAACTCATCTGATAAGTGGTGAAAACGTCTACTATAGTGGACGTACTAACTTAGCCTAATCTCTCCTCTTGAAGACTCTCACATCGTAAGTACCCGGGAACACCGAAGCACGCAAACTATTCCAATCTTTCGCGCTGCGCATAACGAACGACTTTCTTCGCACTTCTTTCTTGCCAGAAACGCATCAGTAATGCCTTTGGTGTTACTTACGCCCACGGACGATAGTGACCACTTACCAACACGTAGCTTAACTACTATTTTGTCGGCTACTTATATAAAATATATAGTTTACAATAAATGACTTTAGTAGAAAGTTAATCCGATGCTATTTAGTGCTAAATAGAAATAAAACTGGCATGTACACCGCGCTTTATTCTTGAAGAGTAATCATAAAGGTGCGCCCAGATAGGAGTGCCGTCGGCGCCTCGTCTCGCCAAATCCCGCTCATTTTAGGGATTTGCAGTTGAAATTAGTTCGCAAATCTGGGGCTTACTCGACCCCCGTTACAGATGTAGATGGGAAAGGGATGTGGATAAATAACCCGAAGAAACCTTCCGAGATTACGTTGTTTATTGTTTTTTTTACGCCGATTTACAAGTTCGTTGGCTGTAACGGGAAATACGACACGAAAACCACGTCCAATTCTCGAGGATGATGAAAGTGCAACTAATCAAAAGTTATTTGCCGTTTGAAATGAATAAAACAATGCAATTACATTTGTCACGCGAGCGGACACCGAGAGGTTTATTTGTTGTAACACGCGCGGAAAGTATCAATCGTGACAATTACTAATTTACAGTCGACTTGAAGCGAGTGCACATCTGACGTTTTTTCACGTCGAATCAAATAATCGTATGTGTGTTGACGTTACGTGAGTCAGTTATGATATGAAGGAGGAATGTTTGTGTGAAAGTTACGTGCGGCGATAAATCTAATTTCCCGAGCCTAATGCCAGCTAAATATGTATGAACGGCTCAATTGAAACGCCACGCGAACGATCGGTAAGTGCGAGTACGCACGGCATAAAACACAATAGCTCAGTACGAAAACGGAATTTCGAGGAAAATTGATACTCGAACGCGATTCAGTATGCTAGTCATGTCACGGACGGTTTGTATTGTGATTAATTGTTTGTGTGTATTTTTGAACGCGTTTGATACTTTAAACGAAACCGGCTAAGTTAGATACACATTGTTCGCTGTTACGTCAACGACTGGTCTTCAAGTGGCTAAAACCGGAAAGCTCCCGGAAGATTACGCAAGAATTGTTAATGTTTCATAAATCACTATGATTATCATAAATTTACTACCGTATTTTTCTGTCACTTAAAACAAATTATTGTTGTAACTAAAATGTATTAATTAAAACTAGCAGGACGTAATTTTAATAACATAATTTCATTTCGAGATACAGATGTATGTATAGACCTACGACGTTATATTACGTTGTGATTGAAATACCCTAATGTGGACGCCCCCTGTCGCGTGCGTTCTGGCAGTTTACGCATCTAGCGGCGAACGCCCAATAAATACGCGTTTGACGGGACGCGTATATCACTGCTCTAGTTGGGAAATTATATTTATATGTAAGTAGGCAAACCACCTGGCGCTGAACCTTTGTACATCCGTATTATACTATAAATTAGAGGCCTAGTAACGTTGGGTATTAATGTACTCACGTAATTAATATGTACTTTATTCGTACTCATCACCACTTAAAACTATGTTGTTAAAAGTAATTGCAAGTTAGAAATTAGCAAATGAGGATTGTTAGTACAATTTTACCCTCACTCTCTTAAATGTATTTGTACAATGTAATGCTGCAATATTATTAAGTACTATGTATGTTAGGTATGTATATGTTATTGTTAAATTCATTTTTTTACTCATATATTGTCAGGTATCTACTTATTTTTAATTGGTATTAAAATCGATTAACATAAGATCGTCCAATCTTTATGAGCATAAAAGCTGCTATATTTATAGCTTCGCACAGAAATAGTTAAGGCCCAGGGTTCGACCACCTCTAAATGAGTATCACAACAAACGTATTCGCAAGCAAGACGGGTCTTGCTAAACTGGCCATGTTATACTAGCAGTGCTGCCATCTACATAAACCGCGTAGAAACAAGCTCAAGTATTGTCCCAGTATAATTGATAGACAACGAATTCTGAATTAATGTAATTCACGGTGCGTAACTGGTGTGAGACTTCATTACAATTGACAATATGGCGGTCGTGATCAAGGACTTGCTCGTTGCAAGAGGAAGGAGAAAAGAGTCGAGAGATCGCGTGATCTTTATATAGGTTAAAAAGGTAGTAAAATACATGCAATGCAATTAACATTACAATAAATTTCATTGCGTCTTTGTTTTTTGACCGAATTAATAAAACTGTTGGCGTTATATATCTTAATTGGTTTTAAATATAAAATGCAAAACACCTTGCGATGTACAGAAATACAAGAATTATTAACATGGAACATAAAAGTTGTTCCATCTGTCATACAATATAGAACGCAACTAACAAGTTATTTCCTTAAGTATCATACGCGCATATTTCTTGTTCACGACACGGACCATTTGCGCGATGAAAAAGCCGCCTTTGCCAAAAGCTCATGCATGCCAGCTTTTATAGCGACGACATTACCCATAACATATTTAAATTTTTATGGGATATATTAAAAAATGATACCAACAACGCCTGAATCGCTTACTAACTGCGCTAACTGCACTCAACTTTACTTTTGTAAAGTGAAACGTTTTATAAAGGTCACTGTTTAAGTATAAAATCTTTATATTACCGTCATTAAACCCTGCGAAGTGACAGTTATTACAATGCTGACCTTTCGGTTATCTTTATGTTTTATGGTTTTCAATAAGGCAATAGTGCTTTGATAATTTCTACTAATATCGTTTTCCCTACGGACCTCTCAGAATCTTGAAGTAGCAGCATAAATTATTATGACTAGCGATTATTTCAACACCAGAGTTAATACATTACTAGAATAATTAACAAATAATTATTATGAAAAAGAAAGCACAAACCACTTGACATTAAATATTGTGACATTGTAATTGAAAACATTTATTCCAAAGTCTGAATAAGTATTTATTTTACATTATATTTTAATTAACATTAGGTATTTCGTTGCTAGAATCGACCAGTATAAATTGGCCTGTGTGGTACGCGTGCCTGTTACTAAATGAAAGCTGTTAAGACCCTCGAAAGAGCGGAACAAAAGGCGTGTGTAATTATGTGTGAAGTTGCAGTTTAGTCCGATCGTTTTACTTCTCTACCGTTTTATTTTGAATTATGACCATTTCGCAAAATGCACCGCCGTGCGGAGCGTGAACAGCCGTTTTCGGTTATTTCAGGAGCGGTTTAATGGCTGCGTTTTAGTGATCGTTACGCTGTATGTTATGTTTATGACCACCAATAAAAATGTAAGAGTACTTATATCCCGCGATGATACATACACACTAAGTTAAAAGTGCATTTTTGCGCCACTTGTGTTTTATGGCGCGAATGATGCGCAAAGTGCAAATATTGCGTCAGCGTGTCATATTTGACATGGTTATCTACTTTGTTTTCGTACCGAACTATGTAGTTAATTTTATCTATCATATTTATTTCTCATGCAACGATCGACCCTATTTCATGGACTCCGTCATTATAGTAACGCTTAGACATTAAGTGCATCTTGCCTTCGTACAATTGAATGGAATAAACATATTTTATGCAGTATTTAAATAATTCAGTAAAATTTTAATATTGAATGTCTCTTTACTAGGATTACACAATTTACTAGATGAAGCTGTAGTAAAAAATTAATAAAAAATGCTTATTGAAAAGCTTTTAATATGTCTGTAGAATAGAGTCATACCTCGTATATGGTTATGTCTATGAGTGTGTGGTGTTATTTTTTTTATATTGTTATTATAAGCTTTATATACATTTTTACTATTAACAAAACGATACAAAGATGTATAATGTTGTAATATGTATTTCATTTATATTTGTATGTATGTATGTATGTATGTATGTATGTATATCGATAAATTTACTTTGAAAACCACCTTTCGTGCATATTTTTAGTCCAATGGTTAGCTGGTAAAGAATACATTGAGCATTAAGCTCGCCATTTGTACACTGATATTTTATTGTGGTCAATAAAGTTTAAATAAATAAAGATGTATTTAGATGATAGTATTTGTATACGTGTGTAAGTTTGTTCGTAAACGTCACGACGATACCGTTACGAGCGTTGCCTACGTGTGGGGAGGGATTCACTTCGCATCGGAAATACACCATTATCATACCCTCCGACTGTACCCGACGTCCTGTCCGCACTATTCTCGATCCTATTCCCACACACTACCAATTATTATCCCGGGTCGGCCACATGTGAGTACATACATAGGGTAGAACCCCTTGGATTACCCCCGGGGGTAATTTTTACCCCGTGAGCGTGTTGCCACCCACTCCACTCATCATTTGATATTTGAATTACTTATAAGCAATTCGGTAATTTAATTTTTTTCTAGGTCGGTCATGCGGCTTCTTGTTTAACGGAATCATTTAAGTGACTAATGTAATATTTGTGTTCTAAATTTAAGTTTTAGGCATTAAATACCGACAATAGGTATAACTTAATGACGTATTAGACGTTACAAATTCAATTAACTATATTAAAATTTGAATTGGAATGACAAATATTTGGAATAAACATTTCATGTAACCCCTTTTTCTGTTTCGAACATGTTTCGTTCTTTTTCCGACTAACCTAAGGCCACCTTTATTATACTATTCCTTAGATTGTTTTACTAGAAAAAGGCTTCCCTAACCTTTTGTGTAGTATCGTTTATGATAATTATTTTACTTTTAACGTGTATATACATATTTAGATTTTTTAGACCGTTGACGCAGTATGGGGTGATAGTACGCTGGCAGTTTAAAAGATTATGCTCAATTTATTTAACTGTTCTTTAGGGACGTGGGACCGATGTGGTATGATAATTTGTTTTTTCGTATGTGCAGATTGTAATATGGAGCTTATTCATTCTCAAGAATCGTTATTAATTAGATAAACACGTAGAAATAAATATAAGCTATTTCCATAATCTATCTAGCCGCAAAACTCAAAGTAATATATTGATTTGAAAATCTTTTTTACGTTTATAGAAGTTGGTTGTAACAATGTTTAGCTGCAAGTGCTATTTTCGAGAGATAAATATTTTTATATAACATTATATTATTATAATTGTCTTATAAATGTTTCTATTAAGCACTAAGTTAAGTAACAATTTAAATGGTTTGGTTACCAGACATTAATACCATTAATATTAACAAATCAACTGTCAAGCTGTATCCTTCCACTTTTTAAAGAAAACCTGGAGACAGAATTACAACAATCATAGAAAGTTTCCTCTACAAAGTGAAAAAGGATACAAAATAGACTCAAACCGGAGTAAATAAATTCCAAACCGCGTTATCTTTACACTCAGTAGGTACTGTAATGTATTCGAAGTAATGGAAATTCAACCATGAACCAAACCTAACAACCTCGGACGTTCTTAATTCAAACCGTCTCGCCCACGCATCGATCAAACGGCCATGAAAGGACCAGTAAGAGAAGCGTTAAACGTAATTCCATATTCAAATCCAATCCACACCATGGCAGTATACAGCGTTTCAATTTACTGATGACACGTGATACGTAAACTAGGACAACACTACGATAGTGCGTAACTATAGGTTTAGTTACGCTAATATTTTTGCCGCAATGTCCCGTAATAGCGATCGATAATGTGAGGAATTGACGTAAACATATCTATTACATTGTTTAATAGTTTCAGATGGAGAGGAAATAAATTTCAAAATGGCGACCGTGTCTTGATATAAACAAGATTTCTAACCACGTGGACTACTTCTAAAAATTAATAATCGTGCGTTAAATAATTTTAAGAAAACTCTGAAAAAATTCTTATTGAAAAAAAAATTATTTGGAATATGAACATTAATTTTAAATTTCGAACACGATATTAAATTTATTCCAGTTTTATGCTAACATTACTTTTATACTAATATTAGTTTTCGTTCGCTAACTAATAAATACCTACTGATATATTTCTGGAAAATAATAAAGTCAGTAGGTACTCCATGCTACTGGTTCTCCTACCAGTCGATAATTTGTTTTGACATTTCTAAACGTACGACCACTTTTCCCGCCTACAACTCGAGTTCGAAACTCGAAGGGGATCCTTTAATCGCACAGATAAAAAATAATTCCTACCAACAACACACAGGAGTCAAATTCGATCGACAGAATTAGGGTTCGCAGTTTCGTAGTTAGCGAACGGCAATCGAGTTTTCGCATACTTATTATATTCGACACCCCTTTTTGCCCTTTATAGCACAAACGTAGAATGGCCGAGGGCGATTCCCTAACGCGCGTGCCAAACAATATTGCGTTTCGTTTCACAAAAACACGTTCGTGGTAAATCGATAACTGACACAAAAAATGGTTTACGGATTTGGACGCGTGACAGTGCAAGAATGAAGTCGTCATATCGCGTTTCGTGTACAGTTACTTTTGTGCTTCTATTATTGTTGTTCATGTATATTGAGAGGTATCTGACTGCAACTTTAACACCTAATAGTCTGAGTAATCATTTAGATCGTAAGCTATATTGCATGTCCTAAATGTCTACTTGAGTCAGCCGTCATATGATTCGTTGTGTCGGAAGCTTGAGAGCCAATACTTTCTTCAGGTCTTTGGTGTTGCTGAAATTCATGGGCCACGATGACCACTTACCATAGCTTATCTGACCGTTTTTGGCTAATACAAAAATACTTAAAACATTCTTTAATTGAAAACGATTAAGCTATACGTGAAAGCACGGCTTGTAGATAAAGGTTACTACAATATAGATGAATATATAAATGATAAGGACGCTTGAAAATAATAATGCCGTATCCAACTCCGCAAAGGCTAGTAATAGTATGTGTATTATTTTTATTTATTAGTCTAAAAGATGTGCTGAGGAGTTGCTTTCGCCGTTTCTTAACGGTAAAAGCACCTTTTCATAACGGTCATAGAATAAAAAAATAACGTGTTACGACGTTAAATGCGAAAAAAACTGTTGTTACAATTAAACTTGAAGCCTCACATCACAAAGGCCAGCAAATTAATACCGGCTGGTGTTTATTTAAACCCGGCCCACTATACAAGAGCCGTCCTACTATTAAAGATCATTGGAAAGCCACATGTCATTAGGGTATCCACAGTGCGGACTAATTATCTATTAGAAAATACGTAACACTCCCGACGCACAATGCACAAAGGCCATTGTGTGGATACAATGGCATGACTCACTCGTGACGTACAGAAAGACAATGAGACGAGCGCCCGTAAAGGCGACTAACGGAGGCCGATAATTCCCTAGACAACGTAAAAACTGAATCATTCCCAGTTGCAACGATACATAAACTATGTGTCAACACATATGTATGTATTAATGTATATACATCAAATTTTATCAGTATGTTACTGGCCACAAAACATTAAAAATTCCTTATAAATTAATGCTTAAATCAAAATCCCACCTGATTTATTATAAATGTTTTATATAACTTTAATTCGAAAGAAATGTTAATGGAATGGCAAATGTTTAGGTTTAAGATTGATTTATAATTAGGCATAGTTCCTATCTTCGGTGCTATGGCTAACGTTGCTGATGAGGCGTTGCCATGCTTAGGCATTAAAATATATTTACTATCTATACGTTGCTTATTCCCTTTGGGATCCTGCACAAAAATCTAATTCCTTTAACTTCTTGTCTCTCCATAATCTTCTAAATTCTGTGATTGACCTCAAATGGTTAATTAAAGGCGCTAATAGTTCATTTCCGTTTTAAATGAATGTCCGTTACTATCACAAAAACAAAAATAAAACAATATTGAACAAGAAACATATTTCACATAATCATGTTTTTATCTCACCTTTATTTCAGTAATTGCGTGGCGATAAACAAAACCCGATTACTTCAGACAACAGCAAAACATAAATACCTGGCTTTATTGAACCTGTGACTTATGTGTCTGTGATAAGTCGTACACAAAGCAGCGAAGATTTAAGATAAACATCACCTAATTCATCTATAAAGTGTACAATAAAATAGATAAAACTTTTTTAAGTATCTATTGTTTGTTGGCTATGGTTTGTATTCTGAAAACAGCGCCATTACAAAAGACCCAACATCACAAAGCCTTAAAATATGTTTTATAATCGATAGATTAAAACAAAATAAAGTACTCACCGCAGCCACAGCACGGCCCGCGCCGCGAGAGTTGAAAGGCCTGAAACAAAAGAATAGCCGTTTAATACAAAGGCTTATGAAAACAAGCGAAATTATTTAAGAACGCATCTGTAGCAGGCCGCAGACTGAACGCGGCATGAATGGAATAGCCGTAGAAAAAAAAACAAAAGAGTAATTCAATCGTACGTCATGAGAAGAAAACCCATCAATCAACCGTGCAACGTTCAAAAATGGAATCGAGTGAAGCGTTTTTTGTTCCAAGTTCAAAATACCGACGACCTTGCCACGGTCAACTCGAACGCTTTATCCTAGTCCAGATTTTTTATACCTATTGTTTTTTTCTCCTTTGCACTTTTTGTGTGTAATAACTTAGTGCTAGTGTCCGAATATCATTATGCTGTTACTAACTCGTTGTACTTACATGTTTATTAATATTAAATGTATAAATCAATCACGGTACTTTTTGCCAGTATTTACACGTGAACGGAAATACGTACATTATGTTTAAAAGAAAAGTAATCAGGAGCGATTAATTTAAATCACAATTTACTTTTTATATCAAATTACATTTTTTTTATAATTTTAATCTTCTTGTGAGATGTGACAGATAAGTAAATTGCTTCCTGTTAAACATTTTTTGTAATGTTTTTAAATCAATTGTAAGGAACAAATTGAATCAAATAAATTTCGGGAAGCCTCACCACGAACAATAGTGGTGCCGTCCGCTCGGGATTTTATAATCCACAATCAACTCGAAGTGTCCGCTTTAAAAGAACTTTTCGAAGGTTGAGGAAGGAGCAAGGATCTTCGGATCGGCTGTTGTCCTCGTACCAATTAACATGAAGGTGCAAATTACATTTTGCTTTACGCAACGCAATACCGTGTCACATTCAACTCGTGACAAATAGTCGCCGATCGTTGCGTTTCAAACTTGGAACGAGTTTCGAATGACCGACTGCACTGAATGTCATGGCCCTTGTCAGTTCAAACATTTTTTTGTCAGGGTTGGTAAGATCATGATGTCAATGACTTTCAACATTTTTTCCGCTGATGCAATGTCACGGACATTGCAGGAAGTTCGAACGATACCTAAAGTCCGTTGCTGTTTCAATTTTGTTTCAACTCGTGTAATTAAACGAATTCAATTTAATTAATTATAGAACTATTACTTAACTAGAACATTAGCTATCTTTTAGATGAAAAATGATGGAATCTTCTAAATTATGAAGTTGTAATAAATATTATTTACTGTATTTCATTTAATTTTAAAGGGATGTAAACATAAAATGACGTAAGATTGCTTTGACTATAAAATCTGATACGTGACATAGTCGGTTTCGTTAACCATAAACTGTCAATTGCGAAATGAACAATGTTGATATCTGTAAGTACCTCCAATTGGAAAATGCAAAGAAAACCACATCATTAACGATATACATATGTAATATCATCACACTGTTTTTTTTTTTTCGAAAATTACGAAAAAATTTATTCGGAATATTTTGAACTGTTATACTTTTGTCATCAGCAGTTTCAAATTTTGAAAAAATTTTCAATTCTGTAAGTGATATCGATTTACGGGAATTGAACGCTGAACGTCATAAGGTTGTACACAACAGAGCGCATGACTCACAAGACACTTGTTTTTCCGTCGATGATTTTGCGTTATTTTTTATCACCGTGCAACGCCCGACGTGACCCGCTCGACCTACTCTTTGTTAGGGCTGTCCTCTATTATTTTTTGTACCCCCCCTCTCCCTTACTGCTGTAAGTAAACGAACACAACAAAAGATTGTCTCGATACTGTTCGAAATCGCGTATCTCGGTGTTGGACTCAACAAAAACCTGTCTTAAACTGATTATGAATTCAAATACGTATCTCATTCGCCTTCATCGATTAAACGTAATAACAGCCTTTAACGTGTTGAACATTAAAATCCGCGTCTTATATATTTAATTAGGTACGTTCTTAGAGAATAAACTTCTGGAACTTTCCAAATTGTTGTGTTATCGTAAATGTGCAGTTAATAGCGCGGAATGGAGTCTCAGAGATAACTAATAGGGGAGGCACTTTGGAAATAATTAACACCGTCATTACGGGCCTCTATCAAAATACCTGAGCGCCGTATCCGACTAAGAATCTTCTAGAGCAGGCTTTCATAAATTTTATTAAGTAGCATTACTTATCTTGACTATTAGTTTTGGTCATTGCTTTGTGGAATATTCTTTTTATGAGTGTAGTAAATGGTTAAGAAATTTATTTGTTAAACGAACCCTGCAATTAGATTTGATATAAGTGTTAACTTAACATCTAAGGCCGCTGTCAAATGGAAGCTTTTCGATTACTTAAGGCTGTTTATAGATATAATTGTTCGCCAATATTGAGATGAAATGGGGTCTGTGTTAGAAGGTTTAACACTATCCGATACACAAAAGATTATTCATAAAATAGGGCCCAAAATAAGTAGTTTATTCAATATTACAAAATAGTTTAGTTAGGTACCTACTATACTAACTACAGTGCTAACTACTACTAATACCATACTAAGTACTAACGATTAACGAAAAATAATGTTTGTTAATAAAAATAAATAAAGTTTCAAATATCCATTAAATTTCATACACAATGATTTAGGTGGAACTGCATACAGGTTTCTAATGACATCCGTAATAAGGCACAGTTCTTGAAACTATTATTTGATAAAAAGTAGTATTACTTGTGGAAGCATGCTGGTAGTTGCGGGAGGTCCGAGAATACAAGTATAGAATTACTATGAATTACTGGATAAGATGCTATTATATGGTTTCTTGATAAAATTCTGTAAAACGAGTACCACGAACCAAGTTAATTTACTATCCTAATAATAACGAAGGCGTAAGCCAGATATTTGGATTACTAATAGTTGAAAAAATGATGACTGTCAGTCAGTATTGAATTCAAACTCAGATCATTTATTTCATATAGGTATTTATAAATACACTAATATTTTGCATCTACCACCGTATCGGAAGGGTGCCTTATAAAGAGAAGAAACTATTCCTAATATATTGTTTACTTATTTATTTTTAGTGGATAATAATAAGAAATAAAGGATAAAACTTAATGTCGATACATTGACCGCCATTTAACACTGGGTGAATCTGGACTGTTAATAAATAGACGAAAAAGTACTAATTGATGTATGTATTATTTATTTAAATGGTTTAGGTCGAATGCCTTTCAAATATTTTTCTATTGTGGATTCCTAAGGAATAGAATACACACGAAGCTTACTATTAGGTACATCTAATTCCTAATTAAAAATGAAAATGGGGCAACAAAGTCAATATAAAAACGGTTCCGTAAAATTGGGAAAATTAAGGCAATATGACTTTATAATATGTTATTTTTTTTATATTAGATAATTAAATGTGTGAACGTCATAGAAAAATATTCAATAATACAAAAATACAATAATTCCTTGCAACTAAAGTTAGTCATATATTTTCCGTTAACATAAAGTTACTTAGAACACTGGATCAATCGTTCCAACCACAGATTAAAACGGACAAACGTGAATTATTATTCATCTTTTGACGTAAATTATCCCGCACAATGTAACAAGTTTGTTTTCACAAACGATATTTATTTACCGAACGTGAAAACATGCTGTCGTCGGGCGCAACTCCAAACAATCTGTTAGCGCCGTGAATGTACGAGCCAAATCCCACGGTCGGGTTTTTACAATTGTTTTAACATAAAACAGAACTTTTTGTCTGCCTAGACCGGTACATAACAGGTGGTACAGCCGGGATCATCCTATGCAACATTGTAACGTATAACTCCAGTCAAAGCAAGTCAAAGGGTTTGATATATTACGTTTACTTTATCACTCGAACGAATTTGCGAGAACTTAACATTTGTCATTAATTAGGAACTAATTAGTTAATTAACTCATACTATACGCTAAACTTTTATCCTGAAGACTTTATAATTAACAGTTAAATAAAAATTGTGATACAAAGAAAAAGTATAAGCTACGTTTTACTAGGTTCCTGCAAGATGGCGTTGTATGTAATGATACGATTGTGTAATGACTTATTTTACAAGAACAGCATTGATTTTATTGACTGATATTTCCTTACTTCACATCAAACACGATTCCATTAACTATAAACCGATAATGAAATAAGTTTAAATTAAACATTGTCATAAAACAATAACGAATTAAAACAAAAGTACAAATGTTGACCAACTGTTACATGAAGTCATCCATATGGAGTTATAGCAGGTAGACTCACGTATTTCTTTGAATCATCCGGCACTCGGTATTTTCCTAAGAAACGCCCTTATATAATTACACAATAAGAAATACAATTCTTTGAATCGAACTAGTGAGTTACGAGAGGTATAATTTAAAATATATCATGTGTGATTGTATGTGAGGTGACAAAAACTAATCGAATTAACAGTGGTTCTCTGTCGGAGGCTTTGATCTCCGTCATACCAATTGCTATTCCACTTACTGCTTTATATAAATGTCATTTAATTCATAATAGCGGTGCATGTGGCAACACTGTCATTCGATCTTAATAGTCTGTGGAATTTAATGTATTTGATACTATCCTAATAGCTTAGTAATTGAAGTAAGAAGTTTTAATAGGTATACTACCTAGATGATCGCTAGTGGCAAAAGTTACTTCTTGTTTTATTTCTAACGTGCTTCGGGGGGGACATTAACTTCAGATCCCGTTGTTATCGTAAATAACAATCGTCAAGCCTTGTCGAAGGTCTTCGGATAGCATAATATCTTCCGGAATTTGGTTGGCCACTAACTGGTCCACTAATACGCGTTGGAGCAGCGTGGTAGAGTATGGTTCAGACAGTTCTTTAGTGGACCATTTATTTTACTTAACCATTGTTTTATTTCGAATATAGAATATCTACTCAGAAAGTTCAATTTACCGACCGTCAAAGCGCCAAGCATAAACGAAGAACTGTAATCTACATTTTTTATTTTTATTGGAACCCATCGAAAGTTATGTTTATAACAGATAAACGTATAATCCTTTTTTTTTCTGAAATTATAATATCGAATATCACATTCTCGAGGGCATTAAAAAGGGTTTACCTTCGAGCGTCGCATGCGATCAAATTAACGTTTATCCTCTCCTAAATTTCAAAAGTAAAATAAATAGGTTATAACCTATTTTTGAGTGCAGTTAAAAAATAAAAAGGTGGTCGATACCTGCACTTAACCTCTACTGGAGCGAGGCCCTTCAAACGTACGTCATAGGGTTCGGGGTACACTGGTTTATGACAATCTTGAATACATTTGATACATAATACACTCGTATTAACTTTAACGAAGCGACAGCGATTTGTTTACACATCAAATTTTAATTTTTAACACTTTCGAACTTAATTTGAAACTGTTTAAGCTTCAGTTGCATAGACATCAGAGTCCAAATAGAGTAATCATGTATTTACAATGTTTTTGTAGTAAACATCCACTTTTAATGGACAATATTTAAAATCATAAACTTTAATGTTATATATGTTATATACGAAAAGTAAAGCAGAGCTGAGTATACCACTAACCTAACACCACTCGTACCTCAACGCTTCCAAAGGATCGTATTATTTACATTTTTTGCTTTAAAGTGGAACAAAAAAGGGTAAAGTATAAAGAACGCTCACCAAATGTCCCCTCACGACAGGTTGGGTTGGAATGTTCAATTTATGTTCAGAATTTGTATTTCCGACAAACAGAAATCTGGAGTGTGTGAGCCTTTCTTAATTAAGCTCATTTCGTTGAATATTTTAATTAAAGTCCGGAGAGAGGGCATCTGATATAAAATTGCGCTTTTTGTTGCGATCTGACTGCTTATTCAGTATGAATAAATTAATATAAGTAATTTAAATACATTGAATTGAACGGGACATGCAGAAATGTTTTAGGTGTAAATAAATAAATTAGGGTGTAATTAAATGTTTTCCTAAAGTATTAAACTCTTAGTAATTATTTCCAAAAAAGTATATCGTCTGTATCGATAATAAAACCTCATTACAAAATGTATAAAAACTATTTTGGGTATACACAGATTTAACCCTGTAAAGGAAAATCTTATTACCTAACTTTATGTAAATTAGAGCAACATTTTTTATGTAAATCATTTTAATTATTTATTTGGAATATTCTAGCTTATGTCATATAATTTCCGAAAATTTACTTTTTTGTTAAAATTGTATAACCTTGATGAGAATCGATCGCTTCTTATCAAATAAAAACTAATTATTCAAAAGTAAGAATTGAAAAGTTTTAGTTTGATGCGATTTCAAACAAACAGAAAACACTATCTACTACTTATTCTGAGTCCTCCCTATAATTTCCAAATGTTAGTACACACATTCAAAACTTTCTCTTTATTACGTAGAACATAGGTACCAATCTTTTATGGTGTGTATCTTGCTCGTACATACAAAGCGATACCGCTCGCCGATACGGGGTGTAACACGCCTCGTGTCGACGTTCGTGCGAAAAACAGCACTAAATTGGTTTTCCAAGCAGATTTTACCTAATACTATATTATTACCATGATAACATACTGGTTAGTAATTGGCGTGACGTACACAAAGAGTAAAAATATGTTGAGACGACGAATAAAATTAGGTAGAAACATTTCTTACACGTTTACGTGTTAAAGTTACAGTTATTTCTAACATTGTTACTTATACGTTTGTTAAGGTTATAAACAGATATTTATAATTGATTTCTATAAATCATTGACGTTTATTATTTTAATACAAATACGTAAACACAATCAATATAAACATATTTCCTTTGTACTGAATACCTATACTAAATACTGTACTATTACACCTATGTATTACAAAAAGTAGTCTACATATGGACTCCAATCTTTTTGAGACGTAAAAAATATTGTTAAGAAGATAATTCACTATGGTCAAGTGTGAGTTGACAGACTTCACTTATCTATCAAATAAGGCAAAACCATAGAAACAAGTGTTTGAAAATAACTTCCGTAAATAGCTTTGTGCAAATATTTTTTTCCACCGCCTTTCTTATTGTTCTACTTTCCGTATCAAAGCTGTTATACAGCCCATAAATACCACATTTTAATAAAAAAAGCACTGTTTAGTACTCAACAATAAAAAATAATCACGCGCCATTCACACAATGTGATCTAAATAATTTCTACATATAATCCGTCAACTCGAACAAGCCGGCTTAATTAGCCTCCGTCCGCTGCGTTTGCGCAGCGAGGGAAAAAGAAAAAAGAAATTAAAAAGGAAATCCAAGATGGCGTCACATCTATCAGCGGGGGGGCGATTAGTTCGCTTCGGCCGCCACGCCCGCGCAGTGATGGATCGAACAGAGGGGTTCTCGATACGGCGTGACTACCACTCCGTTTATTTTATTTGTACAATACCAACGGAAAATTAAGCACTTAACCCGGCAACGATGACAGCGATCGTGCAATTTTCTCGTACAAATTACACTTGTTATTAACAATGCAACGAATAAGTTATGCTCCAATATTTTTGATACTTTAAACTCGTTATGAAACTAGGTTTTTTCTATCGGCTTTGCAAACATTTCATTAATATTTTATGCTATAGCAACTATGACGCGCGCCAAAGTATCCGTTCAAGTATCCCATAGCAAACGTACATTTTTCTGAGATAAAAAGTAAAGTGTAAAAATTTGTATTCCGGACTATAATCTGCTAAATTTTATCCAAATCAGTTCAGTTGTACTGACGATTGAGCAACAGTAATCCATCCAAACCTTTTCATATATATTATTGAAATTGATATGATTCTGTGTTCGAATTTAACCTAGGTATAGGTTATTAGGGTTAATCAGTCAGTTAACTGCGTAGATACTTACTCAATTTAAACATGCATTCAGGACAACCCATTTTCTGTTCGGTTGTCATTTCGATTGCGCTTTATTTTTAATGGTCACTGATTTAATTTTAGTTAATAAAATATTTACGTATGTTTCAAACCTGTTTTAAAATTGAACTAGCGTTCAAATAAATTGCTGCATTATTTATGACATTTATTGCTGCTTTATACAGATATTAGTAGATAACTGTAGTTATTAGCATATTTAACAGTATTTGGTGAGTTCAAGAGAAAAATAAATTAAGTTAATAAAATATAATTATATGTTTACATGGTTGTTGCTGTCGTATATAAATGACTGTTTTGAGAACGCCTTTAAATTCGATATTTTTTAAAAGGCTTTTGGTGTTTAATACACAAAAGACCCGATAGCCAAGTTAATATTTACCCTGCGAAACGAGAGGTACCAGATTCGATTCCCCAACTTCACAAACAGATGTCACACGAGAACGTTAAGAAACTGGTTGCCTTCTATTCTGAGTAGAAACACGTCGATGATGTTTTTACTATTGTACAATACGAATGTGACCTCTTGGGTTATCTCACCTGTAGAGTTATCAGAAAAAAAAAATACGCTACACACTCATTGCCCCACACTAGGATACACCGTGTCGTGGGTGCCATGGACAACATAGAAAGACAATTACACACACCCAGAACGAGAACAGAAATTTAAACTCATCATTTAAATTTCGGCCTTGCTAGGAATCGAACCCCTTGAATAGCGGTCCGACGTGGTAACCATTACGCCACGCGGGTCGTCATGGATAACAAATAAAAAAAAGTATTAATCAGGAATTCTTCCTTCACATAAAAACACCGATTCCAAAATAAGACGTAAATATAAAAATAATTGGTCTATTACAAGCACGTATGATATTGAACGAATACCAAATGATTCTTTAATGAGAATGTAAACTTTTAATACCCATTCTCATTCTGTGCCCACGAATTAATTTACGTTTTAATGTTTAACGATCACATAATTCAATTGACCCGTAATTTAATCGATGTGTAGATAATATGGAACACGATGTATCGAATATCGATATCGGGTAAAAATTAATAACTGAACCGGTAATTAATGTTCTCCGTTAAACGAGTTTCGTTTCGGGTTCTGCATACGCTTGTATATTACCGCCTTTTTTATATTATTTGTTGCGATACAGTCATGCGGAACGTGAAATTGGGCCAAACTAGAGATAAATTAAATATCTTCATTAAATACTAGATGAACCAGCAAACTTTGTTTTACCATATAAATTATTATTTAAGAACTATTTTTATAACCATAAAAATTGT